>CM067320.1:63942867-64196550 GCA_034231615.1 Meghimatium bilineatum
GCAGCATGTTTTGGGAGCCTGGGAGTATCACGGGGTCATTTGTACTTCAGTTATAAGTCGAGTATCGCCGTTTTTTATTCTATTTCCATTTTTTTGGTTCTAGCTTGTGAAGGAATAAGCAGGCGGTTTCTCAAGCATATGCCACCATTCTAGTAGACAACAATACTCACATCTTAATTTATTAATTTCTCTTGTGATGAAGCCATCTGTGTATAAGATTTGTCTTGGAGTTTAGAGTACATCTGGACACGTTCTTGTACCGTCATCTCGGTTCTGACGAGGCTTCATTCCCTACAAGATTTTCCCATTTATCGTCAAAAACGGTTGTCTTTTTGTCCACCATTCACTGCCCTTTCCTACTTCTTTCAATTAAATACTATGAGCAACGTGTCCTTTGCTTCTTTCTGTCATCCATGACTTTCCACGCTTGAGTCATTATCCGAATTATCTCATCAAAGTCGTTGGTGTAAGGAGTGGTGGTCATTGCTGGGTACATTGAGGTATGCTCTTATCTGCACCATTCAGTGCCTACCTTATTGCTTGACACATCCATGACATCATAGCACTATCATCATAGTTTCGTTTTGAATTCTTTCCAATTTATATATCATCTATACCAGTGATTCCCAACATTTATTTTACCATGCCCCATCTAAGTCTTAATAAAATGCTGATGTCCCCTTCCCCAGGTAACATATACACATTTTGTATATTAAAAAATTGAATTATCCCTAAATAAAACCTAATTACAGCTTGTTCGAATTGTCCCCCTGAACAGTCAAATTGCCCCCTCCCCCCTGTGGGACGTGGGCCACAGGTTTGGAAACACTGATCAAATCATATATTAACATCAATATAGAAAACTATCACCATGCTTTAAAATAAAAATAGTATTGTTGTTACATTTTCACACTCCTACAGTGCAACCACTCAAAAAAATGTTTACAACAAGGGAGACTGATAAGAACATACTCTTTGTTGAAAAGTTAGCCTGAACTGTAACGTTATTGCTTCAAATTATTGATATTGAAGGATTTATATTCCCTCCATAGAATTATTTCAAGTGGTGCGACATAATGTTTTATAGTTGACTTTATTGTGTTTGTGTGGGGAAACAATCTTTTGTGAGAGGAGGATTAATCTTACATACGGATATGGGTGCCCACCGTTAAAAAAAAAGATTATGAAAAATGCTAAATCATTTCCTTGGAGTCCCTATTACGCACACATTGAAGAACACACGATTGTAAAATGTGTTGTTTGTATGTTTCAATAACTAGGTCTGTTTTTGGCATATATTATTTATTTGCATTCATGATAACACTCTATTGTCATTCTTCAGAAAGTAACATTTCTTGTCCTTACTTTATCAGACAGTAACGTTTCTTGTCTATACCTATCAAGAAGTAACGTTTCTTGTCTATACTGTATATAAGTCAGAAGTAACGTTTATTGATACTGTATCAGAAGTAACGTTTTTATGTCTTTACTCCACCAGAAAGAATAATTTCTTGTCTTAATCAGAAAATAACGTTTCTTGTCTTCAGTTTTCATGCCGAAACTTCTAATAACGGGAACTGTAACCTCCAACTGCTACTTTAAGGTTGTGGTGACTGGATTACTAGAACCACTTGCTGTATGATTTTGTATGATTAAAAACTCGTTATAACTAAATTGAACTAACGTTTGCGGTTGAAAGAAGCGTATCTCACCATAAGAGATACATTTCACTTAACCAATCTGTATCCTCCTACTATTGGTAATTTTCGTGGTGGTAGGACAATCTAAATCGCGACCTACATTATTTTGAATGGCCAAAAGCTTTGACGATAACCAAATCTGACTCATGTCCACGGTACAGAAGAGGTACCAATTAAATGACCCTTACCACTATAGTTGTATAGATCAAATGTTAACATGCTTAGCTTTTGTTGTAATTGTATAATTGTACAACACTTTATTACGCTTTTTGCGGTTTTCCGTGATAGAAATATGTTTTATGGATACTTTAAGTATATTTCATTCGGGTATGCATATGTCCACAAAGAAAATAAAAAAATTACAGACTAAGGAAAAATTGTAGAGCCAATAATATTATTTCTTTGTGCTTGGTACCCATTTCACTATATGTGTGTTTTTTAAAAATTTTAGAGAAAATAAATTTATTTTTTGCAAAAGCTGAGTTTATAAATAAAGTGCTATCAATACTAAATATTTAATTTTAAAATACCAATTCAAGTGAAACAAAATAAGAAAAATATACCTTGTAAAATAAAAAGGCAAACATTTTTTTATTATTACAATTATTTGGTATTTATATTTTTCAAATTTAAGTTTCCAATGTCCATAGAAAAATATATGGCTTTCGCCCTGGCTTCGCATATGAGTGGTCCTGGGTTCATTCCCCAGTTGAGGCGGAAATGTTTTTCAGATCGCAACGGCTCCCGGGTCGTCCCAGCATTAAATGGGTACCGGATTAATCCGGGAAGTAAAGACTGCAAGGGAGAGGAGATGGCTACTGCCCTCATTTGCAGAGCCTCTGAAATGTGAGATCGCTAACATATCGCACCCCTACGGCATTAATAAATGCTATGGGATACTTTACTTACTTATATGGCTTTAAAGGGAATCAACGGTTAAAATTATTACACGACAATGACGAAGTTATATCAGCTAAGTTGGTTTGTTAAAAAAATACAACTTGTAATATAGGGTGGTGAACATTGTGGTTATCTAGGTTGCTAGCCATAAATAACCCACACGAGCATCGTAATAGTAAAGTATTGAGTTTATGCAGGGTCGGAGCCAGAGATTTGCGAAGGGCGCCATAGCATGACCGTCTACAATTATAGACCTTTGCACAGAATTAATTAGGACTTCAGTCGTTTGTTTTAAACAAAATATTGTCCTGTTTTACGTTATTCACTATTTATATACTTGGAGTTGCATGCTGAAAATATCATGGCGACTCCAAGTATATAGTGATCAACAAAAAGTACGACAATAATCAAAAGCGTAACAAACGAAGTTCTAATCTTCTTCTTCTCGTTCGCAATTTGACATGTCTACACAGCAAGTCCTGTTTTTTAATAGATGCTGCTGTATTTGAAAGCTTCTCAGTGCTTCAATACATCTTTCTGTGAATATCTATCTCTGTGGGTCACTGTTCTTCCCTTAACTGGTTTAGTGTGCTGCAGTCTTGCTGGATATGTTCAGCGGTCTGTGCTGCCTGCCCATAAGGGCACAGAGTTGATGGGACCAGTCTTAGTCTATTTATGTGGCTGTTTAATCTGTTTTGTCCTGTTCTGAGGCGGAAGATAATAACCTGCTCTGCTCTGTCGAGATAGTGGTAATTGTCTTTTTGGGTGGTCAACTTTCATGATTGTTTTATGAGGGTCCTCTTATCTTGGTAGATGTTTTCTTGATCTTTTTGTTCCTGCGTTTCTCTATCCTTTGCCAATTTATCTGCCTCTTCATTTCATGGTATACCACAGTGGGATGGTATCCATTGTATTATTACCCCGAACTCCTAATTAAATCTATGCAGGGGTCTTTTATAACTGCAGACAGTCAAGGCCATAGTTCCCAGTTTCAGCTCTTTTATTTGTTGATTAATGGTAATCGATAACATGTGAAACATCAATAGGCAATTGATATCTTTCAGATTATCGGGAATCTGCTAACATAACAGACCAATATTTCACCCATTTAACACGCTAAAGATTGGTCCGATGTTTGATGATAGTTGCCGTTCCCTTGACAAAATGACCTGTGTATATCCTCTATAGAATCATTGAGTGAATCAATTATATCGTTACGCTTCACGTAACACTGTCAATATTACTGAAACATATCAGTTGTGCTCCAACATTCATGAATAGTTGAACAGAAATACAGGACACGCTTCAATTATTTATTATTTTAATATGTCTATCATTGATGTCATATCAGGACAAGATATTTTAAAATCTTAGCAGTCTGGTTCATACTAATGTTGAATTTCAAGAATAATAATAATAGTAGTAGTCGTAGTAGTAGTAGTAGTAGTAGTAGTAATAGTAGTAGTAGTAGTAGTATCTTCTTCTACAGAAGAAGAACAAGAACAAGAAAGGAAAAAAGGAAGAATAAGAAGAACATTAGAATTAACTGTTACATAATGAGACACACAACGAAAATAACAGTTTATCTAATAAAAATAACATTAAATTTGAATGGTGTAATGATTCAATTCTTATTCTACCCTATGGATTTCTCACATTCTTGTTTTACTTATCCAATCAACTTTTCTACAGACAATATTGCATTAATTCTTATCGTCTTCACAGAGTAGATTGTTTAGCTACTTACATGTCTCCCAGAAGAAAACTATGATTCAGAATAGAAATATAAGCGAGTACACCAATTGCCTAAACAAAATATTTTCTGTGATTTGAGTTATTATAAGATTTGACTCTGAGAGTTAGATATGATCTGTATTACTTGAAGAAAGTCGTGTGTGGCGCTCTCGATGTCGTGTTCGCTGCTTCCAGCGATGACAGAATAATGTTTGCATTTTGTGTATTCTGTTGTCCATACTGAGCGATGGTATGTTGTCACACTTGGGATTGGACCAGGAATCGCGTAAATATGGTCTTGCAATGTCCCGTTTTGGCAATGTGTGCATTCTCATCGTTTGTCAGCGTTTGAACAACCTCCGTATAAAGTTAGAAATACTTGGAATGTCTGTTCTGGCTTCAACTATTCAAACAAATGTTATTCTACATAGTCAATGGTCAATGCTTTGTCAAGTTAGGACAGTGAGAACATGAATGTTAACAAAAAGTTCAGACCTTGAAAATCGATTTCTACAAGATAAGGCTGTTTAGAGAAGACATGTTTGTTTGAGAAGTTTATTTCTTCAAACGACAAAAACTATTGAGTAAAACATAGGAACAGAAGAAATTCTTAATAACATCTTCCCCGAAAACTATCAGACCAGTGTTTCGCATAAATTGTTTTAAAACCACGCCCTACCTCTTTCTAAAATTCTGATATCCCCCTTTGCTACATATACATATTTTTTAATATTCAAAAATTGTATTATTCCCACTCCTCACTGAATTGCTCACACGAACAATCAAATTACCTCACTGAGTAAACAAATTACTCCATTCCTCCTGTTTGTCGTGGATCACACATGGGGAAACACTTATTCTATCTAGCCTGTCTTACTTTCAGTTTCTCATTGTTGCATTTATGCGTTCCAAATTATATATATATATATATATATATATACTACGAGTATAGTTACATTGTTTATTTTTCCAGATATTGAGAGTAATTATAGAATTCACCAAACTTGAACATTAAGATGACATTCTATCTATCTGTCTCTCTGTCTATCTCTCTCTATATCTATATATGTTCCTTCAGTGTCGAATACGGTGCATAGGGCAGAAACCAGAGCTCTCCAGTTTGAGGGATGTGATGCTACAGTATATAGTTATGTAGACATATCACCAGTCATCCTGAAGAAATTTAATTTGTTCTATTGTTGTTTGATTGGCTGCTGATCCAGCGGCCTTTGGGCTCATGACCTTTGACCATTTGTCTATTGTCTTTCCACATGCGGATGATGGTTTATATTATCTACATTTGCCATTAATGGTATGTTTGCACCTCAGTGTTCGTTCCAAGGCCAAATGTGTCGTCTTGATTACGTAGAGTCCATGTTTGTTCAAGGCTATCTTGATGTTTTCTATCTACCATCTCTTAGTCTACCTTTGCCTTTATGCCCGGATATTCTTGTATTATACGCTATTAGTGGTATTTGATTTTGGTACATTCTCATAAATGTGATCGAATCATTTTACTTGCTGTCTTTTGATATGTTAAATGCATGATATTATACATACTCTTTTCCTAATTTTTCGTAATTCTCGGAAGAAAATTAACAACTTAAATAAAATAAGAAAATGATAGTTTTGATCAAAGGTGATCGTTTTGATTAAAAATGATCAACGGTACATTATGAAAGTCGTGTCAAAGGCCATCTATTTGGACCAAGTGTATTTGAGAGATTGTAGTGAGCTGTTACCATCTACCTGGACCTTGTATATTAGAGAGATTGAGATTGTAGTGAGCTGTTACCATCTACCTGGACCTCGTATATTAGAGAGATTGAGATTGTAGTGAGCTGTTACCATCTACCTGGACCTTGTATATTAGAGAGATTGAGATTGTAGTGAGCTGTTACCATCTACCTGGACCTTGTATATTAGAGAGATTGAGATTGTAGTGAGCTGTTACCATCTAATTGGACCAAGTGTATTGGAAGATTGTTGCGAGCTGTTATAATCTACTTGGACCAAGTATATTAGAAAGATTGTTGTGAGCTGTTTTTCTGAAAGCATGTCGTTCATGTCTATACATCTGTCAGGTTTTAGAATCCTCGACTTCTTGTTACCTGTTTACATTTCAATTTTCTTCAGATGTACAGGATAGATTTCTCGTGTTGTCTAGACAATCAAGATCGCCAACAGATAAGAAGAAGATTCTACAACACTTGATGTCAGGGCCGGAAATTATTATTTTTTTTATAAATTATTGGTGTTTTTTTTTCTATAAAAAAGTCATCCGTTTATTTTCGTGTAAAATTTACCCCTGTTTTCCTACGAAATTTGTTGACCTTTTTGTGAAAAATTGTTGAAGGAGATTACCGCCTTTATGGTAATTCCTAGTTCCAAAATTCTGTTTTTGATTTGCTGGGGGAGGAGTTTTTACACCTCCCTTCCACCTTCCCTAAACCTACCCATTATATTTGGTATTAACATGAAAATAATATGCAATGAAATAATAGTTTAATATTCGGGTTTATTATATTAAGTTACGCATGTGGTTGCGTCTGTGGGTCTCACCAATGACCCACTAGACAAACCACCCATGCAACAGAAAATCTTAGTGGATGACATGCCGTTATATTGAGGTTATCTTCTTATAGAAGCTTCAAGGCACGTCATCTATACAATTGTACTTTTATATGTGTTGTTGAAATGTGTTTCATATTTACCTGAATATATATGCATGCACCCTCTGTGGTTGGGAGGGAGCCAGAGATGTACTGTGCAGCACTGGGAAAGAGGAAACTGACAAAACTGTTTTTTCCTATGGCTGAAACCCATCATAGAGGCACAGTGACTCAGGACGTGACAATTCGTTTGACTTGAACATTTGGTTCCATGCCTGGAGCAATAGAAAAGTTCGGCATAACCAGTAATCAATTGGTGGCGGGGAATGAGCATAGTGAACCCTATCTTGGCTACAGTGGCTAGGAGCAGTGCATAGATTGAAACCTACCTTCCTAGAGGTGTGATAATTATCTGGCTCTGTCCCTAGGGGGGCGAAAAATGCACAGACTTCCCAGCAATGTAATGCCATTTAATGCCATTAAGTCAAAGGGTATGTGCCCATGGGCCGCTGGATCAGCAACTAACCAACCAGCCAACCATTATATTAAGTTGTATGTCAGTTCTTGTGTGTATTCTTGGCATTTTGCAGTTAACATTTTGAACAAACAAAATTTTGAAATATTAGCTTTTCCTTGACCAAAGGGGAACAATACCTAAATATTTTGGTTTCATGTAGTTCTACCAAGTAAATTTGATTATTACCCCTTGCTAGATTGGAGAATAAATCAGTAATGATGATTTGCTAATTACGTGTACAGCATGAGAACGCATACAATTTAAAAAAAAAAATTTAATTAAATTTAAAAAAAAAGAATCGTCAAACTGTGTGTGTTTCCTATGCTTCTGGTGATGAGCAAAATTTAATTTCCGTGATTTCAATTTTCGCCTGTTGGATCATAGTTTGAGGATCGCGTGACCGAGTAGCTAGAACGCTGATGTCACGACCATGAGGCCGCTGGTTCAAATCAACTTTGGGACTGGATTTCAGTCGTTTATATGTAAAGTTAAAAAATAAATCCTTTCTATACACTTTGTGCGGAAATCTATGGTAAAACATTATTTCCACAGCCTCTCATTATCAACTGGAAAACATGCAGTAACGAGAGTTGATGTTTTTGTTACAGCTGTAAACTCAATATCGACTTAGTACCTTTTCTAAACTGAGGTGGTAAGGTAATTAATGCCTTTTTTTAGAGTTTAAGACTTTTTTTTAAAAAAGGTACATTATGGGCAGCAATGGCTACTTTTGAACGAAACAAATACGTATATTAATTTAAGGAAACGAAATATTGATAAAGACGCATTCCACAGTGGCGAAGACTACTGACGCATCCAGCTATCGGCCCGCTACAAATTGAGCCTCCCTCTCCCCTTTGGCTAACACTGGAGGACAGGGCGGGAGATTCTTGATTAGAAACTAGCTTCATAGCACGTGGAACATTCCCATAAGTGCTGCGATCTCCGTTCCAGCAGTCATCTCAGTGTATGTAGACTCAGAGTCCTGGTCAGGTGTTGATTGCGTGATCCTCAGGACCTTCCTTCCAACAGATGTATTTTTCTTATCCTCTCCTCTAGATGCTCCCATTTCCTCCAGGGCGGGGGAGCGGGGTCGAAGTGCGTAGCGCGAAGATCGTTGCAGATCTATCGACTTTTTAATCTGAGTTTAGCGATGTCACGAAAGCTGAATAAAACTTTGCATAATATTAAAAAGTTGAAATCTGGCCACTGCTACCCGTAATGAACCCAAAAAATATTACTTCATATAGTGAGAAACTCATTTTAAACTGCTAGAGTAATTCCAATTTGGTTATCTCAGTGTGAGCGACCAGAAAAAATAATGGAAGTTGCAGTTCAGATTATTCTGCCACTATGACACTCGAGTGCGGATCAGCCTCGTTGTGGTGAGACACACACATTTCATCTTTTTTTCTATCTTTTTTTAGTCTATTTTTGTTATATCAAGGCTAATATTCATATAAACTGAAATTGCGGTTCAGGTAGCCGTGGCTTGACTATCATCTATCAAGTGATAGTTACTTTTTGAGAGCGTCAAAGTCGTGTCTCAAATGCGAAACACTAAAATATATTTCAGTAAATATTTTTTTAAAATAATTTTTAATTTGTTGTGACCAAATTACAAGAACAGGTGATCCCATTATGTTTCATGGTCACCCGTGTGTCACCGGGGCCCGAAACGGGAGCAAAGAGTAGCGACAGTTTACTTTCCATTAATTTTATAAGAGGCTCATAAGGAATGTTAGGGTTGAAGTTGGTTGTCCATTCCGTATAAGGTCAAAGTGACACAGACGTCATGCTGAAGTTGAATGTATGAGGCCACAGCCGCAGATATACCGCTAAGCTGAACACCACGACATAACGCACCACGATATCAGGACATCAGTCTGCATATTTACAGTATTTTACGAGCTAGCCCGGTAGAGGTTTAATAGATATTACACTGATATAGTATATAACCAAGGTTTACTTGTATACTGATATAACCAAGGTTTACATTTACACTGATATAACCAAGGTTTACATTTACACTGATATAACGAAGGTGTACTTGTATACTGATATAACCAAGGTTTACTTGTATACTGATATAACCAAGGTTTACTTGTATACTGATATAACCAAGGTTTACTTGTATACTGATATAACCAAGGTTTACTTGTATACTGATATAACCAAGGTTTACATGTATACTGATATAACCAAGATTCTACTTGTATACTGATATAACCAAGGTTTACATGTATACTGATATAACCAAGGTTTACTTGTATACTGATATAACCAAGGTTTACTTATATACTGATATAACGAAGGTTTACTTGTATACTGATATAACCAAGGTTTACTTGTATACTGATATAACCAAGGTTTACATGTATACTGATATAACCAAGATTCTACTTGTATACTGATATAACCAAGGTTTACATGTATACTGATATAACCAAGGTTTACTTGTATACTGATATAACCAAGGTTTACTTGTATACTGATATAACCAAGGTTTACATTTACACTGATATAACCAAGGTTTACATTTACACTGATATAACCAAGGTTTACATGTATACTGATATAACTACGGTTTACTTGTATACTGATATAACCAAGGTTCTACATGTATACTGATATAACCAAGGTTTACATGTATACTGATATAACCAATGTTCTACTTATATATTGATATAACCAATGTTCTACTTATATATTGATATAGTTAATTAGTTTGTTCCTTTCGTGCTGCAGTTGGCAATAAGGGCAGAGGTTTTGATTCTCCATTCGTTGCTGTTCGCTGCCTGTATTTTTAGCTCTTGTAATGGACTTACAATCTATTATTTCTCCTTTAATTATGGTGCTTTTTAGGGTGATTATTTTGTCTTCTTCGTTTTCTTTGACCCTCATGTGTCCACATAAGGGCTTGATAATTCATTATGTTTTCATCTTTAGATATACTGAAATAACCAAGGCTCTATTTGTATACTGATATAATCAAAGTTCTTCATGTATACTGATATAAAAAAGGCTCTACTTGTATATTGATATAAAAAAGGTTCTACTTGTATACTGATATAGCCAAGGTTTACCCGTTTACATGATTAAAACGTGTATGCTACAACAAAATTAGTATTTTCATTTTTTAGTAAAAAGTATCGGTTATCGTGAGGTACGCTCTTTTAACCATGGACGTCGTTCTATTTTCCTAAATATTATAAGTTTGATACATGCACAAGGATAAAAATAGGGCGTCCATACAATTTTTGTGCAAACACTGGGCATAGTTTATTTATGAGAAATCACGAGAACAACACATGAATCGTACGTTCTCAGTTTTATTTCATGTGTATGCACAATGAGAATACAAGACAACAAACATGACAAACCAATTCTTAGATTCTCAGAGACTTCAGACACAATTGAGCACATGGGACTTCTTTGACGTCAGTAGATATTTATTCAAATAATACATTATATATATATATATATATATATATATATATATATATATATATATATATATATATATATATATATATATATATATAGTGTTTTCAGCTCAGTAGTGACCTACGGCTGCAAAAAATAGATAATAAATAAAACTACAACCAAAATAACTATACAGAACACAGTTTTCAAACCATCATTCCGAGTCATAACTGATAACAACGATAAATACTTCAACGGAGCTAGGGATATTCTCCATAGATGGAAAGGTTACTGTCAAGAAATTTACACAGAAACTACACATATTAATACAAAAGACATCAACATACTTGGCGAAAGAAAATAAAGAACCAGAGACAACACATTAGGGGGGTCAGGAACTCAATGCACAATTTACAAAAAGGCAAATCCCCAGTATGCAATGAGATAACAACAGAAATGATTCAGGCCTGTGGAGAAGAAAGTTTCCGTATATACCATAGCCACTGTTACAAGATCTGGAAAACTGGTATATGGCAAAAAGAAAGGAGTTATACAAGGATGCACACTATCACCGTATCTGTTCAATATCTACCCTAAAAATATAATGAGAAATATAAAAGACTACATGAATTACGCTAACTTCCAACTTTTTACCATCGGCGGTCAATAGATCCCAGAAATCAGATTTAGCCCACCAGTCTTGTAATGCTTGATGATGAATAAATACATCGTCCCGGGAAGAAATCAAGCGTGACGATCTCTGGCAGTGTGTAGTCTAGCAAGAAAGTGATTTACAAACATTTTCAAACGAAACGAATACAGTATCTGAATTCGGTGTGGCCATTTACTTTTGCTGGTTCAACGTTTCCCAAGCTTTTCATTAGCTGGTGAATCAAAGTATATACAAAATGGCCATTGATAAGAGGCATCAGCCAAGGTAAGTGACGCTATGTGGATTAATTTAGGAGAAGGGATTGCATTCCGTAGAGCATGCTGTGAAAGTAAAGTATGGTCACCTACAATACTGCCGAGTTAGCTGAGACTTAGATTGAAGAATGTAGAATTCAGATTCTAGATAATACAACAATTCAGAAGCACACAGATGAATTAGGGGAAGAGGGAATGCTTGGTAGACAAATATCGAACTTTTTAACGGTATGTTTTATATATTAACATTTTCATAAATATTTTCATTTAATGAATTTTGTTTGTATGCTATACCGGGAAGGGTGAAAGGGGGGGGGGTCTTATCCCAACAAATTATGTAATTTCTCGCAAACTAAGCGTGTATACCAACATTTGTTCCCAGAAAAATTACTCTCTCTATATATATATATTTATATATACTAGCTGTCACCAGGTAATGTCCGTGAGTAGATATGAGGTTTATTTTTACATGCTTCAACTTTATAATAAAAAGAGAAGACTGATCAACAAAGATAAAATTCAGTACTATATCTTTTTTTGTCTTAATAAAGACATTTCGGCCGAATAATAGACCGTCTGTATAGATAAAGGTGCAACTTCTATTTTATCCTTTATATATTTATTTCAATATTTACTTACCCCAAACATACAGAAACAGAGAGAGAGAGAGAGAGAGAGAGAGAGAGAGAGAGAAAGAGAGAGATTGTGACTGGAAAGTCGATTGATTAAAAGACAAATATACTATATGGAAATAGCTGAGCCAGTTATTATCTTACGTATCAGAAGAGAACACATCAGACAAAACAGTAACCTAAATAGAGTAAGACTGCTTCCATCGTCTCTGTGTACATGTGGGCAGACAGCACAGACCGGGGCGCAATTATCCTACAAGACTGATCACACTAAACCAACCGCCTCGATATAATCAATATGGACACCAGTCCTAGGTTGAAAAGGCGGGCCTCGACCATATGAGGCATAAACCCCTATTTAACAAACACTAAACCAGTTATGGGAGGAACACAGAGACGGATATCTAGAGAAAGCTGTATGGGAGCCTTGAAGAGTTTCAAATACAGCTACATTTATTAAGAAACCCGGACATGTTTGTAGACACTAAACTGAGAAGAAGAAGAAGAAGAAGATAACAATTTATATAATTGTTTTTTCTTCTATAAGGAGGTGTATGTTCTTAGAGAACTGCAAATTACCACATTGTGTTGCTGGTGGCATAAAAATGGTAGAATAGCAATACTATGATCTACCATGCACGTCTTGAGAGGTGAATGAGGAGGCTTTGGGGTGAAGTTTTCTTTCCTTTCCTATAAAACACAGTGACAGAGAACAATATAATGTGACGTATTCTGACCAGAACGTGGCCTTCCTTATAAATCTCTTGAAATCTCTGCAGTCTCTGGCAAGTTGTCCCGTTTCCTCTAGCGACATGTGCATGCATTCCTGAATATATTTTGCCCAACGACGTCTCAGTCGAACTCTGCCTCTACTATCTTCTATCGCCCCTTCGAAAAACAATATGGAAGTTGAATGTGTCATCAGCTCGAAAGGCGCAGATATTGCAGTCAAATGATAAAAATATGACAGAAAACACAAATGAAAAAATGGTACTGTACAAGTGGATGCCAATACATTTTAACGGAACAATGTTGAAAGGAACGAACCTTTTCTGCTACTAGGGTATAAAGGGACATAAAACAAAATAATACAAGGGACATAATAAAAAATAATATAATACTTTTTATTGCAACAAGTAATCTTTGAAAGCAACCAGAATAGCGTCAAATGCGGTTTTTGTTGCTGTTAACCTTGATCTCATAAATTCTGTACGATAGCTTTCAAGATGGTGTAGAGATGTGCCACCGTGTTTCCTGTTTCCATTTCACACTATCCGAAATTCGTTCAATGTTCAGAGCTTCAATGTGCTTCTGTAAGGTGTAGATAAAAAAGAAACACGCCAATTATTCGTTCTGCGCACTACGCACTGGGAGTCCCCCTACCTGACAATGCGAAAGCGAAGAACGAATGTAGACTACAGAATTTATCAACAGGTAGTATTTTTCTGCTTTGTAGAAGCACAATTGCGTCGTGCCTGTTTCTGGAGAGACTTCAGTGTTAACCATCATGTTTGTGTTAACAGCTATGTTTGCTATTGTAGCAAGGAATTGTGACTGAATTGTCATGCGTAGTGTATATCTAACAAGTACAATTTAAAAAAGCTGAATGACGCAATGGCATCCACTTGTACCATACCATTATTTTCTATGGACAACATCCTGTTATGTTGCAGAAATGTGATAACGGAGGATGAAGAATAAGAAGAAAATATTAGGCCTACGTTAATTTTTTTTATCTGAACATCCATCACAAGTGTACACTATATGTAAATAAATATATACATTCTTCGACCATAATGCAATTGTTACCATCACAAGTGTACACTATATGTAAATAAATACATAAATTCTTAAATTACAATGAAATGCTTTACATTACTAGTGTAAACTATATGTAAATAAATATACACACTCTTCAATTACTATGAAAGTGTTAACGTCACAGGTGTAAACTATATGTACATAAATATAGATATTCTTCCATCATAATAAAATTGTTAACGTCATAAGTGTACACTATATGTACATAAATATAGATATTCTTCCATCATAATGAAAGTGTTAACGTCATAAGTGTACACTATATGTACATAAATATAGATATTCTTCCATCATAATGAAATTGTTAACGTCATAAGTGTACACTATATGTACATAAATATAGATATTCTTCGATTATGATGAAATATTGAAAATAGAAACATAATATTTCAAAGCAAGTCATCTATATTGGAAGAGGTGGAGGAGGAAATGGGGGAGGAGATGGATAAGAAGATGGTGCATCAAAATCGATGTCTTTAGACCCGTCAACGTAATCATATCTGTTCAAATCCTGAGAGTCCATCCGATGAAATATTTTCGGAGGATCTTCAGCGAAGTGGACTACCGAACTTCTTTGATTTATTCCCAATTCAGAAGACGTTGATATATTGTGAGCGTCTTCACTGTCAGAATTAGACGATTTTGCACCTCGTACATCATCTTTAAAAGGTGAAGACATTGGCGAGGGTCGGCGCTCTGAGATAGAACTGAGTTGCAAAGACGAAACTTCATCGTCATTTGATCTATGCCGTTTCAGTAGTTCATCAATAAAGGGAAGTCCACCATCACGAGTTAAACTGTCCATTGACGATTTGTGCATGGCAACCTTTTTGTTTGTGGAAGGTTTCTTGTCGATGTTCAGAACATCATTTACTTCTTGGTCATGATTTATCAACTCAAATGCAGTTGTCTGTGATATATTCTTTGCTTTATTAGGCACCGGTGGTGGTGTTGGTGGGTGGTATTTCCCACTTTTAGAAGGCAGAGGTGGAGGTGGTAGTAGGTCGTCCTTCCAGTCTTCGTTATGCGGAAGTGGAGGTGTTGGTACTTCGTCCTTCGATTCTTCGTTAGACAGAGGTGGAGGTGTTGGTAGGTCGTCCTTCGATTCTTCATTAGGCAGACGAGAAGGTAATCTTAAGTTTATTCTGTTTTTAGAAGGCATTGGTGGAGGCGGCAGTAGGTCGCTATTCCAGTCTTCAGTATGCATAGAAGATCTTCTTGAGGCATTTTTTCCGCTTTTAAGAGGCAGGGGTGGAGGTGTAAGTAGGTCGTACGTCATATTTTCAGAATACAGTGACTGTGGTGTCTGTTGTCGAATACGTCTGTCTTTATTTAGAACAGGACTTTCACTCCTTTCAGGAGGCATGCTCTGAGGAGGTTTTAGGCTGTGAGACATAGGAAGCAGATCCGATTTCAGATCTTCAGCAGACTTTCTTAAAGATAATGTTGGCGGATATTCTAAAACATTGTTTTTTTCTAAAGGTGGGGTCTGTGGTCTCTCGGGCGGCGATCGTGGACGTTGTAGCGATGGATCCTGCCGATGGCTAAATGTATAGTCATCTGGTGGCTCTTCATATGTTTTGAAAACAGAACGATGTGCATGCATTGTAGACATTTCTATTAAATCTCCCTTGTTATCACTATCAACGCGTAATGGGTGAGGGTAATCAACCCAGCGAGTTTCTCTACCGATGTGGTCGCTATGAGAAGACCTTTCTTTGACACCAAAATCAGACATTCCCGACAGGATTGATGTTCTAGGAGAATCGATAGGATAGTCCAGTGTCGGGCTGGGTAAAGGATCTAGATTAATGTCTTGAATCATTTCCTCACTCACATCCGTGTGAAGAACACCTGGGGTGTATGACGCGGCATTTTTTTCAGACGGATACATGGTTCTTCTGGTCTGTATCTGAGTAATAGAGAAAGGTCCCATGTCTGAGTCACGTCTATAACTATCTTTGACATCTTCCTTAGTCGTTGAAATAGGATTGTGGTCCAAAGTGCGGGTTGGCTCTTTCTCAAATGTCTTGTTAAAGACGTGAGTCTGCAGGTTACTGTTGCTTTCTTCATATTTATGTTGAGTGCCTTTGGACACATTATCATTATCATTGCTCTTTGTTAGCATGATAAGGTCCCGAGGAGCAGCCTTGATGGGCCCCACGTCAGAGATATTTTGTTGATGTGCGGAACTATCCGTTTCGAGCGATCTGGAGCGAGTTTTGGATCTGTCTTTCCCGTCACGACCAGAACTCCTGCTCCTGTGACGCCGAGACTGCAAAGAAAGAAATGGCTAAACATTTAGAAGCGTTACCTGTGATAAGAAAGTATAGTTGTAGGGATTAACATAGTGGCAAATAAATGTAGTAGAGTGACGACGTAAATGGATGCCTAGAGGCACGACAATTAAATCTACAGTTGGACAATGGAAAAATGAGAGAAGATAATAATATATCTTTAAGAAAGAAAACGAAATATAACATATGCTTTCAAGGAGCGAAAAGAGATACACTGAAAGAAATAAAGACATACGCACAGATCGATAAATATATATTTTTATATAAAGATAGATATATCAATAGATAGACATATAGATAAATACATGCATATATAGAGAGATATATAATTAGATATAGAAATGTATAGGTAGATAAGTAGATATATCGATAGATATATAGCCATGTAGATGATAATGTTGCTGCTGCTGATGATGAAGCAATCCCTTTAAATGTGAGAAGGTAGCTCACGACAGCCCATATCTTTTATGACAAAAGCGCATGCACCCCTCAGTGATTCAGCGAGATGATGCACTAATTCGCTGTCTAAAATGCATGATTGTATTAGGAGGATGACAAAAGGACAATGGTGCCATGTTAATTTTCATGCAACTATTTGTCATTTATAGGAGCCATCTTATTCTTCATCTTTCGTTCGCTTGGACTTTTTCTGCCTATGGTAGCACATTTTTGTTTTTACATTCACTCAGTGTTTGTATCATCCCCATTTTCTCCATCTCTGCTATACTACTATGGATCTTGATTTTATTGATGATTCTAAGAGCTTTGTTTTGCACTTTATCCAGCTCATGTAATGCGGTGTTTGATGCTGGACACCATGCAGTTTACTCATATTACGGGTTTGGTCGTATACCCTGCAGGTAAACTTTAATAAATATTTTACCATGTGCTCCCCATGTGGTTCCATTATGTTTCGAAAGATGGCTATATTTCTCCTGGCCTTTGCTGTTGCAGCTCAGCAATCAGATCACTAATGTAGATCAGAAACAGTTAGTGGAGGTGAGAATGGGGTGGGGAATAGGACAATATCCCTCCATGTGGAACCCCACTAAAGAGTAGGATTTCTCTGCTTTTTGTAACCATCTAGTTGTACTCTAGTTCCTCTGTGGTGTAGGTATGCTTTTATCCATTTATACATCCTATCATTCACTCTGCAAGCACTCAATTTCTTTAGTCCTTTCGTCAGGTCTATCTACGCGGCTAGGACCAATTTCTTATCTTGAAATGCATACTCTATCTCTTGAGAAAGAGATATTTCCTGAACTTCAGTGGAATAGCACTGTTGAAAGATTGTCTGCTGTGATACATAAAGGTTTTTGCTTTCAATGTATCACTGCATCCTACGAAGGTTAATAATACGTTATATAGCTTTGCATAGACAGTTTGTGAGTGATTGTACGCTCTGCAGCAGTATATTGAAGCTGCATAGCATGCACATGACATTCTTTACACCCTGAACTAGAAGGCCAAGACCCCATTGCTACAGTGGAATGATTAATATATATATATATATGAACTGATCACTCGCATCAGTAAAGATAATTGACACCAACGCGCAGTGACTATCCTCAGTATCTGGTATATCCACCGTGTCCAAACATTGGCCACAATGTTCTGCTTTTATAGATATCGTAGTGTAATGCGTGCGGTATGCCCAAATGATAGATACACATAAAATTTGAAGAAATAAAGTTATCAACGGAGAGAAAGAGAGGGATAAATGGAATGTTGGCTGTACCATTTCAGACTATCATTGAGATGGGTGTAGACTATAAGAACAGACACAGTCGACTTACCTTGTTTGTCTTACGAGTATACTTGTCCCTGTACAAAATAAACAAGTATGAAACATTACAAACTGAATTAAAAGTCTGATGAATGAAAAATCAGATTATCACGGAAATAAAGTCAGTTTAGAATTGAAGAATTATAGTGTCGAAATTGCGAAAGTATCTAAATCACTCTCCCGTCCACCAGGTAATCCTTTTTCGAGTTCACTTGTCACTCGTGGTTTATAAAAGAAATATAAACTATGTAATCCACTTAGCCATCAAGAAATGTTTACCAGAGTTCCTACTACTAGGAGGGAAGAGAACTTGCTGGCATTCCACATAACCTTCTTTCACTGATTCCAGTAGTTCACAATGCACAAGTTAGGAGAACCTCTGCTTTTGTCTGAAAAGCTATAGTCTGCTGAGACTAACATACTGACAACCAATACGACTACTCATCATCATCCTCCTCCTCATCATCACCTACACCAATGTTCATGCTCTGGTAGGGTCAAGGAATTTAGCCATTGCTACTAGTCAAGTTCTGAAGGTGGCAGTAGTCAGGAGATGTCTGGTCAACCACGGTTATACAACTGAGCATTAATGGGAAACCTTGTGCTATGGCGCATGTTCATAGCTCAAATTATATTTACATAGAAGGATTTCATAAACTGGGTTGGTGCTTAATTAGAAAAAAATACACTAAAGAAAACAATAGATAATAGTATAGGTGATATGAGCAGAAAATTGTCTCACTGCCATTCTTAGGAAATTACTGGGCACACTTGGCATTCTGCACCACTTATAGAATGTCGCAAAAAACGTTCGCGATCTACGACAAAACGGCAATATTGCGACCAGGAGCGAGCGGTAGATTTTCTCAGTATGATGGAGGTCTTCGAAATGTCACCCCCACCCCCTTAAATGATTATTTTTTGCAATGCCGCACTTGACAATGAATTTTGATTTTTTCCGCCTGATGCGACCGCCTCTCTGCTTCAGAGCAGGGCACGGCCTTGTTTGCAATGCCCGTTGTTCTACATCCCTTCGCCATCCATGAGGGCCCATTCCACAGAAGGATTAAGAAATCGAGAAAAGACATGCAGTTATAATGCTAATTTTTGACAGGGGACATGTTGTCAGCTTATTCCCCAACCATCCTTAGCAATGACATTTAGTACTAGCAACGTAGCCAAAAACTGGGTAAACCCACCGCAGCCCTTTCATTTAGGGATATCTGTAAAAAAAAATAATCACAAATAATCTCATGAAAAAAATGAGAATTGAAATGAAAATAGACGAATAACTTTTTTAGACCACCACCCTTCCCTCCTTAATGAAGACGAATGTACGGCCCTGAATTATACTCATAGACGAGTGCACATTCAAACACATCTCTATTGATTGACGTAATCGGATTTGGCGACGTTCTGGAGAGTACTTTGCAGGTTGAGATCGTCAGCATAACCCATTTGGTGGTGATAGTATGCACATTACTGGAGGATTCCGTTGTCACCATTACATTTGGTGGTGATAGTATGCGCATTACTGGAGGATTCCGTTGTCACCATCACATTTGGTGGTGATAGTATGCGCATTACTGGAGGATTCCGTTGTCACCATCACATTTGGTGGTGATAGTATGCACATTACTGGAGGATTCCGTTGTCACCATCACATTTGGTGGTGATAGTATGCACATTACTGGAGGATTCCGTTGTCACCATCACATTTGGTGGTGATAGTATGCGCATTACTGGAGGATTCATGTTCCCACAATCACATTTGGTGGTGATAGTATGCGCATTACTGGAGGATTCAGTTGTCACCATCACATTTGGTGGTGATAGTATGCACATTACTGGAGGATTCAGTTGTCACCATCACATTACTGGAGGATTCACTTGCCTCCATCACCTCTTTTTTACTTCTGATCTTCCGTGAAAAATTCATGCTGTTATACATCGATATGAGCTTCTGGATTGATTATTGCTGCTGCGTTCACAAATTGTCCAGACCTGCAGCTCTCCAGTAGACTACACACGTGCGGTTTACGCTGTGATATCTACTGCAGCAGAACACTGTAACGTCTGATGGGCATGCTGGATATACCAGATACCGAGGGAGGTCGAGTGATCCGTGTTCACTTTGTGGTAACTTTGTGTAATGAGCCAATGGAAACACGAAAAAATCCGGATTATCCAAGTTTCAAGTGATCTTTTATGTAATATAACAGCCAATTTTACCTCGAGATCTCCATAGTGTCCTCTTACAGATGCATGGCAGGTTCCAGTTTTACTATTCATTGTTTCACATTCGTGTCCCCGTAACACGGGCGATGCTTGTTTGGTTTTGATATGTAACGAGATACAACTCATTTTATAATAATTATTTTACAATGAATAATCGAGAGTGAAAGGAGACGACGCGAAGAAGATAATCCTGGATTTATAACATCTAGTAATGGTCTAGGCATGATTTTTCTACACTTCTCCGAATGGCGAAGGTGTTTGGGAGGACTTTTTGTGCCGATGTCTTCGAAAATCTGCCAAAAATCAAAATCCTTCATGTATACGACACGGCGTCTACTTTGGCAAAGCGAACTTTATTTCCACAGCCCAGTTGATAATTATCGAGTATACTTGGACTCCTAAACAGAACAAAAAAACATGCAGTAACAAAAGTACGTTTTTAAAGTCTTCGGGTTGTGCCGATGTCTCCAATTATTATTATTGAAAATAGTAAATATGTGTGCCCCGTTTTATTGTTTTCAGGGATTATACTGGTACTCAATATTCATGTGTTTCTCTTCTGTTTTAATGAAATCAGTAGGTTCTTGCATTTATTCCGATCTACAAGGTCTCAATGTTGCCTTTAAAATGTTCCTTTCGGTGTTCTTGTTCCTTTTATATTATCAAATGATTTAGTATACACGGTATTTCTCAAATTTAGAGTGATTATTATTTGTTACAACAGAGATTCCAACCTTGTATAAGTAAAAAAAACCCATTTTATAGAAGTAACGTGACCAGAACCTCCAATACATTTATAAAAGGTTTTCATTTGGTGGTAAAACATGTCGCAAATTAATTTTTCTGTATAATATACTTAAATATAATTTTAACTGAGATAACTATTTAATGAGAAACTTAAAATTGTAAATCATTTATATGTTCCATAATTTGCGGTTGAGTTTTCGTTGATGTATATGCCTATAGTAGCAAACGGGAACACATAACATAAAGCAACTAATTCATAAGTTTTATTGGTAATATTCACTCAATAAATACAAATAATGACATTATTCAAACTTTAAAAGACACCAATTACAAACAACAAATGCTTTAGAATTCTTTTTTTTTTTAGTTCACTGTTTGAGCCTTCGACTCTACAAAGATGATTTTGAGACCCAATTTAGAGGTATGCCCCATGGACTGGGACACTGTGCGCTATAGAGTTAATATTTTACTATGTCTATTGAATATATTGATCCGCTTTAATAAACAGTATAACATAATAATATACTTACTCAACAAATGTTCCTCCATTTGCTGCGTTAGGATAGAAAGATATACATTATATGTCAACCACATACATAAATACTACAGAAAAACGTATAGATAGCGATCAATAACACATAATTTATGCATGATCAATCAACAATATAAAACCTACTGGCTAATTGAAAAACAGCATCGTAAAGTGACTTATTTGACTTTTCTTGTGATTTTCATTAGCTGTCGACACAGGTTTATATATAAAGTAAAAGTAACGTTTATTTGTTTTTACGCCATTGAGATGCACGGAATTCCCGTTCGACAACCAATAAAAACGATTGGTATCGTGACGTTATTAAAAGCAGCTGGCATTTTTGTATACAAATGTTATTGATGCGTTAACAGGTAAACTTCTATATCAGCTTGTGGTTAAAGTTATCTAAATTATATTATATTTAAAATATACATAAAATTTGCTTTAAATGATGGATGAAGATGATCCAATCGCAATAAAGCGTCAAAAAACAAAAGAACAAAAAGCTAGATGGTTATGTCCAAGTCAAGAGTCACTCGCTCAGATTCGTACAGAAAATTCTGCAGAGCATAGACATAGAATTGATAAAAGAGATGCAAAGAATTGATCAAGAAACCATTCAACAAAAACAAACACGACTTGCTAAGGATGTTGATTTGCATCGACGTCCAGCTAAGCTAGAATCACAGATCAAAGAGAAAATCGACAAGTTTTGAATAGAGAATATTAACGACGTCAGAGACAACATGAAACTGTTGAGCAAACTCAGAGACGCGGAGCTGCAGATTCCGAGGCTCACTCATTGTTACAAATGTATTGAAATCAAGTAATTTCAAATGAAGCAGCGAATTTGTCTGAGGATCGTGTTGTTGCATAAAACTGTGAAATTTTTGATATATGTAAATGTTGTGTTGCTAAAGTTTACAAGTTGTTGCCGAAAGTGAAAGCTTATGCTCCCAATGCCACACGACTTCCATAGTAATAAACTGGAGTATCCCGAGTTTTGGCGTTTGCTGCTCTCTGATAATACACACTCTAAATACACACATTTTCGCGAGAATATTAGCTCTTATAATATAGTTATTTTTTTCGCGTCAATGGGAGCAAAAATTACGGATTGTTACGGTTGAGGTTCATAAGTTTTAAATATTCATGGACAAACTTTTCATCGAACTTCTCATAAACAACCACCATACAACACAATACCACAATTCGCTCAGTTGTATGTTTTGGACAGTTCTCACGCAACAGTATTCGACGCTCACACACAGCAAATGCTACATACGAAAAGAAATTCTTGATACAAATTATATATTTATTCGTCAACAAAATAGACTAGGACAGTCGTATCAGTTTATCGAAATATCAGGATATCGAAACAAGAGAGATTCAGAATACTGCTCAAACTGGAAGAGAATTCCAAACAGTAAACATGGTCTTCAAGCGCGATTGTCAACCTGATCAACCTCGCTATAATGAACCAACATCTAATGAGGTTGCAATAGTTTTCGTCAACAAATATAGAAAATCACCTTTTATCCGCAACATTAGCATCCAGAATCCAGAAAATCCAACAAAGCAGTTCATTAATATCAATATACTTATCTTGAATATGGATCCAATGTCATACTCGCTTTTGTTCCCATATGGTGAACTGGCTTGGCAAGTACATTGACGATGTGAGGTATATCAGGGTAAGCAATAAATTTCGTTTCGACGGTACAACTGGTGCCAACGGAATCCGAAAGAAACTAGTACTAAATAATGGTCTTCTCTGTCAACGAGCTGAATGTCTGTTTTTTATTTTGTGTAGGTGTCGAATGGTATAGTTCAATGACCGTAGATAATGGGAACGGAGGAGGGGGGTGAGGGGTTGAGGTTTTGAACCAACCCTCTGTGTTTAGATTGAGGTAGATTGAGCGTCATAAATAACACTACAGGGAAAGAAAAAAACATGAACATCATTTTGACAGCATAACTAAGGAACCATGTATATATTTCTAAAAATATGTAGTTTTTGTGAAGGCCCTTTCAGAAAATATGTATCTTAAGCTCCTAGACATGTTCTTTGGGGGAAGAGAACCTTCATGAATTGACCAAAAGTGATCATTCTGACATTGAAGTAAAAACTTTCCTTATGAAGTTTCCTCACAATATTGTTTTTACGGAGCACATTTAAATGCTCAAAAATTTGATCCTTCTTTCTATTGTAATTTCCACTAGTGCCGTTAATCTTCGTGGGTAGGAGAAGGAGCGGTGTTTGAGCTGCCTGTCTTTGGCTTTGGTTACATTGGTTATGTTCATCACATGTTTCTTGAAGTTTCTTTGATTGTCTCCATCCTTGGTCTTCCTCGTGCCTTACAGCTCTATCTTCTGCGGCAGTATGCACGAAGGGCTGGTTTCGCTGGTTCCATTCTCATGGGTGGCCAAACCAACCAGTGTACTCTCTTTCGATATAGTCTTGGCTTGAGATTGTTATTTCATTCCTAGCTTCATTTTTCCGTCGTCTGTTCTTGAGACGTTTATAGCTTTCCTGAAACATGTGATTTCATGCATTGTAATCTGTTTCTCTGGTGTCTTTGTTAAGGGCCTTGTGTGACATTAGTAACACAGATTTGGTATAAAAATAATGTTTATGAATTGTCGTTTTGTAGCCATGCAGATTTTTGGGTGTTTGAGTATTGATGACATCTGGATGCTCGCTACATTGGCTTTCTGACATATTGTTTCAATCTATCAAGTTTGCCAGCCTCTGTAAAGACTTCTAAATATTTGAACTCTGAGACCTGCTTCAGTTTTGCACTGTTGACAGATACATTTAACTGTGACTTGGGGCTCTATTTAACTTCATATTCTCTGCTGTAGATGTTTTTACTTTTATGTCGCATGTTACATGGAGCAGGTGTGTGTCGCAGTAATTCGTCTTCAGATTCGTATATTAAACTGTGATCATTTTCAAATGACAATTTTTTTAGGGAACTGTGTTTTTAATTTGATTGCTCTGCACTGGTAGATTCGTCACTCGGATCTCCTTCTTTAGTTCATGTGTGTTATGAACAGAAGTGGTGATAGTACCATGATTGTCTTATGTCTGTTTAAAAAAAAAATTTAAAATGTCGCTGTGCCTTCAATAATTCTTGTTAAGCGTCCGATGTTTTTGTATAAAACTCTTATGTTGTCTACTAGTTGTCCATGTATGCCATAGTTATCCAATATTAGCCACAATTTTTCTCTGTCAACTCAGTTAAATAGTTTTCTTGGTCGTGAAGGCAATTTTTAATTGTGTGTCATATTCAAGTGATCCAGGATGTATAACTTGGTATGGTGCCTCAAGCGATACATGTCGCGTCGTTGGTGAATCAACCAGGAAGTCACGTTCCTAAAGACATAGTTCAACGATTCATTAAAGCAGATATATGTTTAATAATGCACTCAATGGTGAACATATTTATACCTTGTTCGCTAAATGCAAACTATTCTTTTATACAGACGATTGATCTGGACACAAAATGCATACACGGAATGAAGGGTTCGGCTGTTTGAATGTAATTGCTACATGAGCCTATTATTATAAGTTATGTACACCATAAGAACATTATCATCTAAATAAATTACAAACAAATTGAAAATGAGAATGATGAAATGCTACATCTATTCAATATAAACGTATAGTACAGAAACATGTACAATGAACACACAACTAAAAATTAGAATTGATGATGTTGACAGAAGTGGATATATAGAAGAATAGAGAACTTCATGGAAAGAGAATAATACGAACTAAGTCGTTTTAACAACACTTTGTAAGGAAAAATAACTGTTACAGGAAATAAAGATCAAACAAATAACTATTTTGGACATATTAAAAGACCTTGTTGATGATCTTACTTGAGGGTAGAATCTAGGTGAGAAATAGGTAGGCAGTGATACAAAAGGGGGAGAAACATCACGAGATGAAAATACAGTCTGAGTGCACCACCAAAGCAAGAGACGGAGGGTGTTGGAGGTCTGTTACTGCCAACCTTCTTTGTGGAGACGGTACTTAATGATGAGAACATACGACAATATATTATTTGAGCAACAAATAGACAAACTTGACTGTTATCAAGAACCAATTTTGGCTACATTGAAACTGCGTAAGCTTCTTGGTATGGACTTGAAAACACAGTGACCTTTTAAAACTATTTAGCCAGCAAGAGTTGAGGTGGAATGCCAAAAGATGGAATGACAAGAGGGGGAAAAAGAAAATAACATGATATTTGCTAAATGAAGTTAAATTTTAAATAAATAAGGGAGAATAAATTAAACAAATCTTTTTCTTTTTCTGCGATCCTTCTCAAGCTCCTGCAGATCAGCAGTATGTAGTCCATAAAATGAATGCGCGTTTCATGGATTACAACTTAGATGCGATATATGCACCTTTCAGCCTGATACATCAGACTTTCATTATGGTTTTTGGATTATGGACTCTATATGGGATGGGACAACCAATTCCACCACAAAACCTCCTTATTCGTCTTTTATGACATGCGTGGAAGGTAAACAGTGTTGCTATTATTTGCTTCCCTTTTGGATCCCTTCAACACAACGAATTTAACAAGTAAAATGATTGTTATAATATTGACATACATAATGTTAACATAGGAGGACATACATGAATCCCGCCAGTGACGCTTTACCTGTGGCAGCACGCAAGGAGCGTGAGGACGTCATCAGTGATGTAATAAACACACATTAATGAACAAATAGTTAGTAAGTCTTATGAAAGCAACAGAGAAAACAATAAACATCTACCCAAAACAATTAATTCATGTCTATACTGACGGGTTTGCTTTCAAAGCAACCATCAAAGCAGGTTAAGGTGTCTATATAGAATATCCAGAAAAAACGTATGATGAGTTGTTTGATGCTTGTGGGGAGATATGTTCTAACTATGAAGCTGAAATAACAGCACTAGAAGTTGTCTTGTACCACCTGACCATAGGTGATGCCTTTCCATCAAGAGTCCAAAACAAGTGATTTTTACAGACTCTATGTCCGCTCTTCAAGCACTAGAATGTGATGGGTATTATAAACTCGAGCTTGTTGAAATTTATCACCATGCTAACCCAACCATCTGCTAAAATCTTATGAAATCAGTATTATTATGCAGTGGATTCCTAGCCACTCAAACACACCTGGCAATGACAAGGGAGCAAAGAAGGGAGCTCAACAAGAACATCCATATTCACAAACGACCATGCACACAGTTAAAATAATGTTGAAATCTATGAAAAGAGAGAATTGAATAAACAGATGCACCATGGAAAACATGGGGAGGGAAATCTATAAAAATACGACCAGCCCAAATCCTATAGACAGTATCATCCTCTTGGGAAGAAAAGGTCAGAGCATCATGATCCAACATCGCACACAACATGTACAGCTTAACAGTCGCCTGAACAGAATACAACCATAACACACTCCAGGATACCGGCTGTGCACACATCCGTATAAAACTGCTGGCCACCACCTTTATGAATATCCAGCACTGGATGACGTAAGAAAAAATGTTTCACCCTCCAAGGCCAGATAAATATTACACATTATGTGGAATAAAACAACAGCTCACACACACACATGCATATATCACATAATGACATTGGGTCAAAGGGCATGAGCCCATGGACCGATGGATAAGCAACCAACCAACCAACCAACCAACCAACCAACCAACCATGAATAAATGGTTACGTGGCCATTTTCTTCGTATACTTAGTGTTTTGCGCAGGCAGTCAGTCCACGGCATGGCCGACGTCATAACGAACCCGTGCAAATTTGACTAACAAGCAGCGATTAATTTTTTTTACAACGGAAGGATGGCGACAAACCAACAGTCATAAAAAAGTGCAGGCAGTGTAATATGGAACATGGACATAAAAGACAACAGTGAAGTATTGGGCAAGAATAAATGACTCGGCATGCTGTCGTGTGGTGTCATTCTGTTCACAACAATGATCACCCGTATGTCGCGGAAATTGGGTCTTCTGTTACAACAAGACAAGCAGAAAATTATTTGCTCTATGTCGCACTTCCCAGAACATTCTTCCCCAATCCTTCACTGTTGCCTTCGAAAAACATTTTCCACCATGTATTGTGTGATGATTGTTTGTTGATCAACAAACTTCGGCTGTAAGAAACTGAATCACTGCTCTTTTGGTAAAATTTGGATGAATTCATTATAACACCAACCATGTTATGAAATGACAGAACAGGATACTAAGCATACGGAGAGAAAGACAACGTAACTATTTATTCATTGAAGTTTACTTATTATATCTCTGATGACTCCCTTTACGCTCCTCTCGTGCTGGTATAGATGACGCTGTGAGTTTCATTTGAGTACGCCTCATACACGAATCATAAATCATGAAGAAAATATGTGTCAGTTAAAGATTGTCGTAAATGATAAAAATGGTGACAGTTAAATAACTAAATAAAATATTCACTATCGTGTGATGCATACAAATGGTTAATCAGCCAGAAGGTGCAGACTAAAGCCAGTGTAATGTGAGTATACAGGATACTATGGTGCATAATTATATAAAAGTGCCTTTCTCTGAATGCAAAATCGAACAACCAAAACAGTGCAAAGAACAATGTGTATGCAAGTGAGTAGTTGAATCAAGAAAGGTGAGTAAGTAATAGTAATGATATAACTCGTCATGAATGTCGTAAGTAGCTACTAAGAAGTGTTGAGTGTGGATTTTTTCACTGCTTCCTAGTACATGACAAACGTTAGCAAGAAAAGTCAAGTTGATGTAGGATGTATCGGGTATATATATATATATTAGCAGTGGCGTATCTTGGGTCAATGGCGCCCGGGGCGGAATCATAATTTTCCTCCCTTGTGACATAAAAGAAATATGGCAGTGATTGTGAAAGCTTGGACGAAAATAAATTTGCCGCCCTCCGTATGATGCCGCCCGGGGCGGTCCGCACCTCCGCCCCCTCTCGCTACGCCACTGTATATTAGCCATACTGTAATAAAAAAAACACTCCATTGCGTGCTATGGACTATATCCTGCTAAAAGACATAAGTTTGATAATGAAAGAAGAAGTAATAACAATAAGGAGATTTCTATTTCGGAAATAAAATACTGTGCACTAGAGGCTTGACTAGGTCGGTGCGAGTGTGCGGACCGAGTGAAGGAAAACAATCCCATGGGAATGACATCAAAGTGCACTATATTACTGTCTATAATTCTATGTTACTCTATGAAGCTAAATATGTTCGGATCCCGTCGGACTCGTTGTCCCGTAGGAACGAAATTTATTGGGTTGCTTACCCTGATATGCCTCACAGTGCCAATGTGCTTGCCAAACCGGCTCACCGTATGGAAACAAAAGCGAGTATGATATCATACAGTCCATAACCAATCATTGAATGCAGTCCATAATCAATATTTTATGAATGAATAAATGCGAATGTCACGATTAAAAGGTGGTTTGCCATCTTCTTTGGCGAAAACCATCGATGTTGGTTAATTATAACGACGTCGATCAGATTGACGATCGCGTATCACAATAACATTTGTATATAACAATGGCGTCTACATGAGTCTTTCGGCGGAAATTCCGTCTCGACACCAATCGTTTTGATTGGATGTCGTAGGGAATTCCGTGACGTAAATGCGCTATGTATAGAACGTTCGGGAGTGAATGACAGAACCCGAGTATTATATTATAGATTACAGTTTCTGCCTAGCGACAGAAATGTATTATTTTATTATAAATTTATTGAAATATCAGCAGTATATCTCTGTGCGGTTAGTTATAAACACAAAAATGTGTTATAATTTTGCATTAAATAACTTCTCCAGAAGATAACATTAGCCTAATAAAAGAAACGAACAAACCTAATGATTAGATTTATTCGTTTCTTTGTACTAACTTGTGATAGTACCCCGAAATAACTGTTAAATTAAAAATATTTGCAACAATTCACAGAGTAGTTAACGAAAAATTAACTGTACAAATTAACGTATTGTGTGCAGTTTCGCACAGTTAGCTAGTAGACGTCTAACCTACAACATTGTCTGCTTTGCTTTGTTTGTGCAATATAACATTTGATTATTATCTATAGGGGTGTAGTTGTGACAAGGCGGCGCCTCAGTAATTTTTTTGAGTGTCAAGGTACTGCACCGACACTTTTTAATAACGAGATTCTTTAAGACAAGTCTAATTTGACTGCTCCTGTAAATTTTGTGGAGACACCTGTTTTAAAAAAAAAAAGACGAAGCAACCTGCTACTTTTTGTTTGAACTGCACCCCTGATTATCTAAATGTAATTGTCTCTCGCCTCTGTCATTGTCCACACATAATAATTTCCCGTGTATCATCTTTTGATTCTCAGACATTAATTTATTTTATTCGCATAAAACAACAAATACACGCTCGTATATAAATGCCGCACCTAACAAACGATGCAAAAGCGGTAGTGAAAAATTATATTATGATTCCTGACTTGAGATCCGGTAAATTTTTATGACAACAATTTAAAGAAGAAAAATCACAAAAGTTATCCCGTTTGCGATGACATATTAGTAAGTACGTTTACTGTTAGTAATTAACAAATAACTAATGGAGGTTGTTCAATAATGATAATTAATAAGATGGATTAATGTTGTGAATTTGTCATGTTTCTGTGTAATACTATTTTCAGAGGGGGAGGGGGAGGGGGAGGGGTGACACCATGTTTTACCGCATTGGGTGACACCAACCCTAGTGACGCATCTGCTGTGTACACTTATAAAGTAGAAACATGACACAAAAGCCACTAAGAGATTGATGACAAAAGAATAATAACAAGGCAGATTAAACGTTATCAATAGTCACAGAAAACATTCAGAACTTGAGAAGTAAAACTCTTTTAGAATTCAGTAGTTCTCAACGTGGGACATTGCCTCCTCCCTTGGGGACCACGGAGAATTGAAGGGAGGCCAGGAAAAGAGATTGGGAAATTGGAGGGAGGGAGGATGGCACAGACCCGTTCAGGAAGGCCACAGGAACGTAGCATTGTTAATAATAAACTACAAGAATGATATTGAAAATGCTTAGAAAGTCTATGTGACTTTATAGAAAGTCAATGACGGTACTGACCTCTAATTTTGGCACTAGGGGGGAGGTGGTACAGATGAAAACATGTCCCAAAAAGTGGTTATGGGCCAAGGAAAGTTGAGAACCACTGTTTAGATTATATAACTTTATCTGGTGATCTAGACGTTTTCAGAATAAGAAAACAGAGCTGATATATATCCTCTTGCACCTCCAGGTTGAATCATTGTATAATGCTATTTTACTGAATCCTGGGAGATTCGAGACTAAATGGGAAGGATAAAACTGGTTCTAAAACTGATAAAGACGGATGTCATGCACAGAAAACTCGTACAGACGAACTCTTCAGTGTAACAAAAAAGGAGATATTACAGTACATATATGTATATGTTAAAAATACGAGACAAGTTTCCATGCAGAGTTTGGACTTAATTTGATCTTGTCAGAACGAGTGTACTGAGCTGAATGGATTATTTACCATAGCTTTGTTATAATCTAACACACACTGTTCTTATGAGTAAGCTCAATATTTATTAATCGCTGATGTTGGATGTACCGGACCGTTGGTGAAAATAACAACGTTACAACAAATCTCCATTCTTTGGACTATGTCCTGCTGGAAATCTAGTTCCAGTTTGACAATGAGCGATAGCATACAAATAACATATATAATTGGTTATGTAAAAAAAAACGGAAGAAAAATATCAACTAGATCCAGTATGAATCCATGACACACATGGTTAGTCTACGTCCGTGTGAAGCCGAGGACCGACAGGGATACAAATAATAGCAACACCGTTACGTGCTACGCATGTCTAGAATTCGACTAATGAGATTTTTTGGGTGGAGTTGACAGTCCTATCCCATAAAATATCAAAGTGACCCAAAAGCCATAATGAAGTCGGATGTATCATGCCGAAAGGAGCAGATATTGCAACTAATCTGTAAACCATGTCACAAGACATTGTGTTCTCCGAATTTCTTCTTGATAAACTGCAGGAATCTGAGAAAGAACGCAGAAGAAGAAAACAACTGCAGATGTTAGTTCAATTGTATTGTATCAGAACTCTGCACCGTAAACAATAATAGTGGTATAGAAAAAAACAGGAAATATTCGAATATATACTTGATTAAGGTTAATTTTCTGAGCTTAAAAATGCGGTTATCAACATAGAAAATTGAAGTTGACCACCATCTCTAGATCAATAACTCGTTGATAATCAATACATTCTACTGATATGAATTTTTTTAAGAACAAAATAGAAAGCAGTACCCTTAGTTCTCCTGGTAATAAAATAATTATCTTAAGCATTCAACGTGCAAATCTCAAGAGGAATTCTTGTAATAGGTTCATTCAACCGTGATATAAGCACTGTGTAAATTAGTGTGTCACTGAATCCTTCTGTTTGGTTTATATATAACACACTTACTTAGTTACTTACTTAAATATTTTCGTTGCGTTGGAGGAAAAGGGTTGGAGATTAATGTGCGCAGTAAACTGGTACAAATGATATTGAAATCTTCATCATTACCTGTGTACGTCAGTCAATAATCCCGTAGAATACTTATGTAAGATTTACATGTGTAAAAATAAAGACAAAGACAATTCTTGTATTGTGATTCCTCTGTTAGAATAGTGGCTCTCAACATTTGTTGACTTGTGACACCCTGTTGGAACATATCTCCTTCTATAGCTTTCCTGGTGCCTAAAAAACGGCAATGGCTTTCTTTACAAGTAACACAAGCTTTTAAAGCTTTATCATTATTATTCTTTTTGTTTATTGTTCAAGTGGTTAGACACAATTATAGTAGTATCACTGTAAACTATCAGTACTTACACTCATATGGTTAGTATTACAGAAATAATACTTAAGTGGTTTTATATAAGATTGAATTAAGTGGAGAAAATGGGGTTCATGTCTATAAAATAATACCCCACTATGAAAAAGTGTATCCGCGGGTTACCGTAGAATATGTTGGCGCCGATGAAGTATTATATTTTTCTGGTTCTGTTTTAAAAAGCAAACAGTATATAATGATTCCTAAGCTTATTTTCCTGTGCGGAATGATACTTTGGGCGTATATCGACAAAGATACATGCTTTTTATAAGTATTCATTCACATCCGCTCCACAGTAACACGCTATGGTAACCCGTGTACACAGATTGTCTTAGTTGTGTTCTATTTTAGAGACATATACGGGGTGCAAAGAGTGCCGCACTGCTCTAAGCGAACCCAGTGTTAGCAGATAACCAAGATCTCAAAAGTACCTCCTCGTGGTGCACCAAGGAAACATAAATACAACTGTTCGTGCTAATTCTGGCTAAACTTTTTGGGGATCGTGTCCATGAAAGTGGAGGTAGTAGATGGAAAGATAATTTACTACAAAACAGACAGTCAATATCTCCGCACCATTGCGCCAACACACGAATTGGCTCTGTCGACACACAGTGACGCTAGTAAGTCCGGTCCGAGCATTGGAGAACGACACGAAAAGGTAGATGCATGGCGAGAGACGAAAAGATACTATACTGTGTACAATGAGAGGGCAGCACATCGCCATAGGGCAGCACCAAGTGCATATAGAAAGGGAAACGTTCCAAAGAAATCGGAACTACAAACTCTGTTAGCTCGGGACAAGCTTTTAGTTATCAGTGCTCTTTACGGGCAGAAACACAATTTTGGGCTCCCGGCAAAGAAAGCAATCCTAATCCAGCTCCACTGCCGAGCTTTCCTATACCAGAAACATGCTCGGGAGAGACAGGTTTTTCGTACTCAAGCACAAACGGGACAACCAAGGCAGCCCTGGCCAAATTCTGAAGCTTTCCTATACCGGAAACATGCTCACCTAGAAAAAGGGCTGAGTACCTAATGGGCTCAGGCAACGATATCGGTGAATGACACCTCGACTGAGAAGACGAAATAGCCCTGGTCCAACGCGTCTGTCGAGTTCTTCCTTACCAGGAACCAGGCTCGTAGATGAGAAAAGGTTCAGTACCCGATGGCCACAGGCCGTCTAATTACACGAGGCAAGTTCATTGACTGAACACCTCGTGCGAGATAGACAATCGTCTCGGCGAAGAGTCATTACACATCCGCGCGCCCTTCGATATATATGTAGGCTATCACAGGCTAGGGAAGCCAACTACCCGAATAATTAAAGTCATGACGAACACGGATGTGCTAAGCCTCGGATGTCTGGGCCACAGCGTGAGCCAACCGAGGTGCAAATAATACAGTTCAACTATGGAACTAGCACTACAACTTACTTCACACCCCCCTGTGGGAATCATACGATTTATTCGTTGAGGTTATAGGAGAGTGATCGCAGAAGAAGAAGAAGAAGAGACATATTCCAAAATGTATATCAAGTTCTTTTTCAATACAACCCAACATCTTTGTGAAATTTGAAATACGAATAAGCGTGTACAGCAGCCGTAATATTTATGAAATTTCAAATACAAATAAGCGTGTACTGCAGCCGTAACATTTGTGAAATTTGAAATACAAATAAGCGTGTACAGCAGCCGTAATATTTATGAAATTTCAAATACAAATAAGCGTGTACTGCAGCCGTAACATTTATGAAATTTGAAATACAAATAAGCGTGTACAGCAGCCGTAACATTTGTGAAATTTGAAATACAAATAAGCGTGTACAGCAGCCGTAACATTTGTGAAATTTGAAATACAAATTAGCATGTACTGCAGCCGTAACATTTGTGTAAATGTGTTATCGACATAAGAAGTGAGCACATATGTAAGAATCTAAACAGTTAAATACACCACGTCCATGTTTCTGAATCTAAACAATAATTTACTGTGTCTAACTATAGATGTGCAAAATAAAAAGAGTGTACTTGCGTAAAAAGAAAAAAAAAACAATCTTCGTTTATAGTTTAGCAGGCATGAAAACGAAACTTTCCTTTGTACATCAGCACGAAGCGTAAAATATATTTTCGTATTAGTTTTAGCGATGAGAAAACCATTTACATTAATATTTTAATATTTCGTTTGTAAAATAAGCGTAACTGTAGGGTTTAATTACGATTTTCAATGTTTGGGAAGGGATGCTAATTTAATATATATATATATTGTTCTACTTCATTCTGGAGGAAATATGTGAAGAAATAACATTACTAACATTTTATTTTTCCAGGGTGAAGTGCGTTTGAAACCCTAAACACACAACCTATCCACTGGCTTGATCTTGATCGAAATATTTATTAAAATTATAATATTGCAGGAAAAATGTCGTTTTGGGTGCAAAGAGCTACAGAGAATCAAATTAATTTATAAACAAAATACCCCAACCAACCGTAACAGAGCATGGATCCACTGTTTTGAAACATAAAGCGATCAAGTGACCCTATGTAAATGAAAAGGTTATCAAGTTCAATGACCTTCAAATGGTTCAAATTATTAAATGATAGTGTAGCATATAAGTGTAGAAAATTCTGAAAGATGAATGTCCAGATTTTGTCAAAATAGACAATTGTATATTTAGAACATATTGGGAAGAAAGTTTATATATCTGTGGAAGAAACGTTTATATATCTGTGAAAGAAAAGTTTATATAGCTGTGGAAGAAACGATTATATATAGCTGTGGAAGGTTATGGAGGTATTTGAGCAATGTGTACAGCAAATTAACGTTTTCTCAAATGCGCGAAAAGGTGAAATTTTAGTGTAGTAAAACTTCAAATTAATTTTTCTTTTTCTGTGTTCCTTCTCAAACTTCTGCTGGTTAGCAGGATGTAGTCCGGAGAACGGAATGTGTTGTTTCATAGTTTATAGCTTGTATGAATTATCCATACCTATAGGCATGAGGCATTTGATTTAAGCATGCCCTTTGGGCTACTTTGACATAGGAATGAGACAGTTCAAATACTAAACCTTCTTAGACATCTCTTACGACATGCATGACATGCTATAGTGTTGCTATTCTTTGCTCCAATTTCGGGTCCCTGCAAAACATTGAAAAAATGATCAGAATATCTCAATATTGTAAGATCTTTATGCACGTTAGTCAGTTCGTTCTAGCAATTCGTTGTCATTTTAAAGATATATTTTCATAGTCACTATGATGTCCAGGTGTCTGCCATTAAATCATGCTCCTCTGATGACTGGGCTCGATATGCACTTCAGTTGACCCACCAATTTTGCACACTATTAGTCCTTTGGGATTAATCATTTTTTACTCATACTTTTAGACATCACGTTATGTTCTGTACTTTTTCTGTTTTTTTTGTTTGCTTTTTGTCGATATCCTGTAATGTTCTGTCAACTTTCTGTTTGGTTCTATTTCATCTCTATCCTTCTATTTTTTTCCCCTCTTTCATACTCTTCCAAACTTCTGAATTTATCCGATCTAGCTATTAGTATGAACGTTGACAGCGCCGATTCTTATTCGCCGTATGTAATGTTGTGCCCTGATAGAAGCCTTTTGGTCGAAACCTCGATTTGTGTATGTGTGCTATCATGTGTGTTACTAGTAATTTGCAAAACTGCAATATCCTTTTGCAAGTTTTGCCTGAGTTCGATGTGAAATTCGCTTTATCTTAATGGTTTTTGTTTCGTAAATATAATCATGCGTTATTTCTTGTTTGTTCTCAGACTCCTACAAGTGTGCAGGATATAGTGCGAAGAGCACAACGCGTTTTCTTGTTGGTTACCAATTGGTAGCAACATTTTGTTGCCTTCTGTCGGGCAGATGAATGTAACTAATTACATTCTCAGGATTAGAAATATAAGTAGATAACTATCATAATATAAAATATTGTCACTGAAATCAAGCAAAAATATAGTCAATTAGAGGGAACAATGTAAATCAATCAATAATCAATAAACCCATAACCCTTCAGGGTCGTAGGGGTACCACATTGGATGCTTCAGCACACAGAGTCCTCCAGCGAATTCTATCCTCAGCGATGCGGATGAGTGTGGAAATATCTAGCCCTGTCCATTCCTTGATGTTGTCTGTCCATGTCTTTATTTGTCCTCCTCTGCTTCTTCCACCCTCGACAGTTCCCTGCAGTATTGTTTTTGACAAGGAATCGTGCCTGCATACATGTCCAAACCATGCTAGTTTTCAATGTAAATAACTCTGAATAAAAACGACACATTGACAGCATCGTTAAACAGGTAATGGCGCATTTCGATCAGCGAGGCTACATATCCTCCATTCTTTTATATACATATACATTGTCTATACGTGTATATTTCGGAATATGTACCACCTCAATATAAGCTAACTTTAATTACTATAATATAACATAATGCGAGCAATTGAGGTATATTGTATTATAAATTGTTATAAAATATGTTATTATAAATGAGTAGAGAAAAAGAAAAAGAACTATTAATTATTTATTATCAGTAGGAAAATGGTATTATAGCACGCACTTTAGTAACACACTAACAGAAACACACAAATCTAATATAGAGGTATTTGTCCATTCATTTACAATACACAGATATGACATAGAGGTATATGTTCACCCGTTTGCAACACACTCGTCTGACACAGAGGCATATGTCCACCCGTTTGAAACACACTCGTCTGACACAGAGACATATGTCCACCCATTTGAAACACATACGTCTGACACAGAGACATATGTCCACCAATTTGAAACACTCGTCTGACACAGAGACATATGTCCACCCCACCCGTTTGAAACACATTCATCTGACACAGAGACATATGTCCACCACCCGTTTGAAACACACTCGTCTGACACAGACATATGTCCACCCGTTTGAAACACACACGTCTAACCAAGAGACGTATGCCCATCAGTTGATAATAAACACCATATGCATGTGCCTTTTGGATGAAAATACCGCAGTGGACGAGACTCATACAATGCTGAGAAACTGAAAGATGTTGAAATTATGCAAGTAGACAATAGAGGATGGCTGTTGATGGATAGGAAACGAAAAATGTACAATCAACAGACTATCTATTACTATTAGTCAACATCATAGATATCACACTTATATAGAGATACCAATGGTAGATTATCAACATGATAATCTAACTATTTATATAACGCGTCATTTGCGGAACGTTGCTCTGATTGCCACTCTGTAACCATCTCGGATCTGTGCAAGCTGTCCAGCTTATTCCAGCGTCACGTCCAGAAGGTGCTCGATATCCTATGTCAATCGTAATGATAGTCTGCCTTTTGTTCTCTTTCCTGGAACGTTTTCCTCCATGTCTAATCATTTTTATGTGTCCAAATGCTTTAGCGTACTCTTTTATATAGTTTCGAGGAGCCAATCTTTTTCTATATTGAAGTCTTTGCGGACGTCTGCTTTGGTTCGTCTTTCTGTCCATGATATTCGTAGGAAGTTTCTATAAAATTTCATTTCGAACGCTATCTTCTTTTTTTCGGATGCAACTGCCTACATCTTACAATCATATTTTGCCACTGGGAAATTATAGCTTCTGAATAGTTGTAACTTTGTCTTTCTGTTTACCCTTGCCTTAGATTTTTTCATCTGTGATGTTTATGAGTTTCTTGTCATTGTTTATGTCAGTGAATCCTATTCACGTTAAAACACTTTTATATTTATCAACAATGCATCTGCAGTGATTTGATACGCATGGCGCGTTTCCTAGTTGAACTAATAGCTTTCCCGTCTTCTGTGAATAACGTGCTTAGCACGACACGTCCTTCCTGTATTGAAAGATTCACAAAGGCAAACGTATATCGTGTCTTTCGTCAGTTATACAGTCTTTCTGCCGTACAGCGAGCGAATTATTCTTCTAAAGTAAAATATTCGACATTTCATGTGATTTTCATGTACCACTTTGAGTATACTTTGCGTGGACAGTTGATGAAAATCATGTAACGCCAAGTGTGTCACGTTAAAAGGATGATTCCAAATTCAACCACATATGTTATATTGTAGATGGTCACGATTGAATATCCTTGTGATATAGGTGACAAGCAATTCATGTATATATACATTTGAATGTTTGGGATATTTAAACTTCATAAACCTATATACTTAAATGATCGTATCTCTTCACAACTTCATGTTCATATAAACTTGACGGTAAATCTGAACAAAGTTACATCGTTACATGAACACATTTCTCATTTCCGTGTTCTTCTCAATGTATTTTAACATCAATTGTTGTTTTAATGTTCTGCAATGTTCTTCCAATAGCAAGCAGAATTACAGGCTGCAATATAGTTCTTAATGTTCTCTTTAACTGTGTACGATACTTGTTTATTTTTCCAGCATATAGTGTTACAACACCTTATTGAAGACCGTACTTGAGGGTAAAGTCAAAGGGAAGCTAGCAAGAGATAGGCAAATATACAAGTAGGAGAGTAACATCACACGATGGACAGGTTACAGACTAGCAGAGTGCACCACCAAGACAAGAGATAGGGGATGCTGGAGATCCGTTGCAGCCAACCTTCGCTGCGGAGACGGCACTTGATGATGATGATGAGTGTTACAACATGCATACCCATATGTAGTGTTACAACATGCATACCGGTATATATCGTTACAACATGCATACCAGTATATAGTGTTACAACATGCATACCAGTATATATCGTTACAACATGCATACCGGTATATATCGTTACAACATGCATACCAGTATATAGTGTTACAACATGCATACCAGTATATATCGTTACAACATGCATACCAATATATATCGTTACAACATGCATACCGGTATATAGTGTTACAACATGCACACCGGTATATAGTGTTACTATTCTGTGCTCCCATTTTGGGACTCCGTAATACACGGGATTTGCTGGTAATAAATTGTTGAATAGTGAATATATATATATATAGTGAAAAAACTACGATCACGTTATTTTGATTGAAAAGTGACGTTTCGTCTCTGCTAGCAAGACAAACAGTAACACACCATCATTCTCATCAAGAATAGATTGTATTACATAAGTAACACGCCATCAATACCACCAAGAATATATTGTATTACATAAGTAATAGTCAAACACAAAGTTGCTTACGTAAGTAGCTTGCTGTGCCGCTCCAATCTAAGAACACCACAGGCTGTCCCACTGGTGGCGGTCGCCCGTATACTTGAGGTGTCATAGGAACAAGTTCTGGAACCATGTGAGGCTCTGTGTAGAACATAGCTCGCGGTGTGTATTGAGGGTTGATTGCTTCGTGAGAAAATGGATGTGGTCTAAGGACTCTGTGTTCATTTGTAGGTAGATCAGTAGCAGAGCTGACATAAGTTAGATTCGTGTCCGATCGGTGTAGGCCATTGATCACAGGTTCAGATGGAGATCTGGATAACGGTTTCTTTTTTTGGCGTCGCTTGTACCTTGATGATATAAAATGCACTGAGCGATTATTAACGTTTCTTGTGTTAATTTAGCTTATGTGACTTGTGTGTAAAATTGCATACATTTATTATCTCTATATAATAATAATGATGAACTTCTCGCGAATTGTCGGTATTAAATAATTCCCCTATTCTGGTTGAGTGGTTGGTTGCTGATCCGGCAATCCACGGGCTCATATTCTTTGACCCATCCCTCTTTCTAAATTCAGTATATTTATACAATATTTCTCACTATTAGACTCGCTACGATGAGTAAATCTTCAAGAATCTGGTTTTCATTCTGAGAGTATAATGGACAGCAGAGTGGTTGGTTTATTGTATTCCATCTTTCTGCATTTCTTTGACAAGGATTGGGCGGTGGATGTGACTGCTAGTAGAAGATTACTGGTTTTAAATTGATATTAGAAACAGTAAAGACAGACACTTGAGAGATTGAGTGAGGAAGACGAACAATCGGCGGGCTACAGGAACTCTCAAAATTAATATTCTTCGATTGCTGCGGAAAGAAATATAATTCCAGTCTAGTACAAGAAGCGCTTCTAATCAAAGAAGTCGGTTCAGTTGTTCATATTGTTTTTTTACCATGCGTTATCTATAGTTATATCTGTCCATATCATACTCTCTAAAATTATTATTATTTTTTTGTTGTAGTTTATTTTCATAATCTTCTTGTTTCCTGTACAGTAAATACCAATAATGTCATGTGTGTGTAATATGCTCTCTTACACTTCTGGAGCTCATGTAACGGAACAGAAGATGGATAGAAAATGTGATATTGTCTACTTCCTATGACTTTATAAATCTCTAGTTATACAACCATTCTTTAACTAATCATTCTCACAGATTTCAGTAATAGTTAGCCGACAAAGCCAGAAATAGCAGTGACTTGTGTGCACATGTGAATTAACTTGAAAATTTAGACCAATGTTATAATAGGTCACAATTCAGTAGTTATCAGCAGATTGCAACAACATGGAAAATGAAGCTGCAGACAAACTCGTCACAGAAGGTGGAGTTTTGCAGAAGAGTGATATAGGAACTACTTATAGATTTAACAATTATAGAATAAATCCATAACATTTTCGCTATGCCTATGCCATACAATAAGCCTTGTAATCTATATTGATCAATTACTGTATAAATAATGTTTTCTGTCACTATAGTAGTACCACATTCACAAACATCAAAGGAATATGCCGCCACGTGCAAATGGTAACGCCTCATGAAATGAAATTTATACATTCCTTATGTCGTTCAATATTTAAACTGCTATGCAAAAGCTAATTAAATTACGCTTACTCGTTATTGAGATATTAAAAGGAATATGTGAGAAACTATTTTGAAAATCATTATACAAGATGCTAGAAATATGTGTAGAAATTCATGTCTGCCGGTACTGGAACATGATAATTATGAAGATTATACTCAAGAAATTCATCTCTTTGTGTAGAGTCGTCTATTTGTTGTGACACAATACAAACAAAATGACATCAATATATATGTCCGGCTCTGTAGCGGAGTCGTACAGGGCCCGTCTGTGACGACCAAGGTACTGAGTTCGATCCACGCTCAGGCAATGGTGCATCAGGACCGTTCAGAAAGCACTGGCAAACGGGTTATCAATACAATAGCACAAACATTTTTTCACATTCGTTATCAGTCTGCGGAACAAGAAAGACGTGTCTCTCGGTAACACTATTTGGAAATTCAAGGAAACAAGCGTGTTTATTCAAAGTCGGGTAAAGTAGAAGTGGTAGTGATAGATTAAAGTGATAGAAGTAGAACAGTATATACTAGAAATAATTAGCAATTATTAGTGTTCGAGTAAAATATTAATACCAGTGATAGATTAAATTGATAGAAATAATATAGATTAGATAGAAATATTAGATAAAGTTATTAAGATAGCATAGTGGTAGATAGTTAGATAAACCAGAAGTAATACATTAGATAAGAAGTGCCAACACGGTAGGAAGATAGTATAAGAGATAGAAAAGTGATAGACCAGCAGTTAGAACTGTGTACATCCCTTACACCTAGACCACGTGGCTGAGGAAGGAAACCATATTTGGAAATTTCTGTCACACGCTAACAAGTATAGAATAAAACTCAAATCTATATATAATAGAATTGTTAACAATTATAGAACAGTAAGAGATATAAAATAATAATATAAAAATTTAGATAGAAGTGCTAGCTGATATTTTAAAACGTATAATCAAGATATAGTAGTACGGGTTAGTATAATTGTGTTAAATCTAAAGTGATAGCATTATAATAATAGTGTAGTAACGAAGTTGTAGATATCAAATAGTGTAGTAATAAGAGGTAATCACTTAGTATATATTAGTTAATAATAATAACAGGCAAGAGTTCTCGATAGATAGAAATAGGAGATAGTAACATAGAATAGTTGTTTGTATTCGAAGGCCCAAGAGCACGTGTTCCGGAAAGAAAACCAAGGGTAAGAAACACCAGTAAAATTTTACAATGTCAAAAAATTTAAATAAGTCATTTGCTGATGCCATCAAAGAGCCATCTCCGAAAAAGGCACCACAAACGGCTAATTCAAAGACAATATCAAAGCCGCAAGATAACACAAGAAGAAGGGAACAAGATACCAACCAAAACCAAGCCCATATTAAAATAAAAATAACACAAGTAGGAGGACAGGAAGCGTCACTGAAGGCCCTACCATTTAAAATTATAAAAGAACTTCTCGTCCCCATAACAGGGAAGGCCACTATCCATGGTATACGTAAATACCAAGAATATTTGATAGTTACAATCGCCAACAACATAGAAGGAAGAAAAGTGGCAGGTAACATCCAAAGAAATAAAGAAACTACCTCCCTGCCTCACCGGATAATAGTGAAAACAGAACTGGTAGGGGAAACCACCAAAATGGTAATAAAAGGGATTAGGAAAGACATCTCTGATGAAAGGATAAAAGAGATACTCAATAAAGAAAATCCCGATATCCAATGTATCAAGGCAAGCAGGATAGAAAAAAATAACAGTGCTACAACAGCAGTAGTGGTTTTCTATACAGGAAAAATAGCTAAAACGCTAAAAGTCCTAAACACAACCAAAAAAACCGAAATTTATATACCTGAAATTAGGCAATGCTCCAAATGTCAACAGTTTGGACATACCAGAGCTGGATGCCGAAATAGTATTAAATGTAGATACTGCGCAGGAGAACATATCCTAGCATCATGTCCGCTGGCCCAAAAGGACAACAATTATCAGGAAAAAAACACTAACCGTAAATGCGCAAATTGCACGGGAAACCATAGCGCTCGCTACTTGGGTTGTCCAGTCTACCTCAAAGCCAGACATGAGTTGAAAAACCCAATAAAAAGAATAATAGCAGTTGAAAACCCTGGAGAAATCTCCAAAACGCTGAACAGAACAACCAAAAACATGCAAAAAACAAACCAAATTTGCAAAACAGAGGAAATAAACCAACTTCAAGAAATTTCAAAAAAAACTGAAAATGACATTGCAAAACTATGCGAAATTAAAAAAGATACAGAAGACCTTTTTAAGAAAATGGAATCAATCCAACAGGAAAAAAAGATAGAAGAAGACAAAAGGAACGAAAAATGGGAAGAAGAAAAGAAGGACATAGGTAATTGGGTTTTGAATGTCAATCAAGAAATGGCAGAAATAAAACAACTGCTGACAAATCTGATCGGTAAACAAAAAAGTTACAACAAAAACGAACCACCAGGTCGAGTAACCAGGGCACAAACCAAAGGTACCAAGGCAAACTGAACCGTAAATGGCACAAACAATATCCAGGACCAACAAGAAAATAAAAATGGATAACACAAAACTGAAAATAATCCAATGGAATTGCCGGAGCGCAAAACTGAACCTAGCAACAATTATGGCCAAACATAAAGATGAAAAAATAATATATGCCATCCAGGAAACACGGCTAAACAAAGGACAGAAACTCAGTTTCCCTGGTCACATTGTCATACGGAATGACAGGGACAACAGAGGAGGTGGAGTGGCGTTCATCATCAACGAGACCTTCAAAATCAATCATTGGGAAAAATTGAACACCAATAATATGGAAGGTCTATCAATAACGATAGAAAGCCGACCAGAAAACCTCAAAATAGTCAACATCTATTGCCCTGGAGGGCACATTACGGGTGAGGACGTTGCAGAAGTCGTGTCCAAAATATCGAAAAGGAGTATACTGGTAGGAGATTTCAACGCACACCACCAGGTCTGGGGATGTCATAACAATGACAGATCTGGAAATATGGTGGTTGAAATGTGCGAAAATAACAACCTGATAATTCTAAACGATGGATCCCCTACCAGGATAAACCCGGACGTGAAGGGACGAGACTCTGCAATAGACCTCACTATAGTGACTCCCAACCTACAGGCATCAGGATGGAACCTGTTGGAGGAATCTGGATCAGATCATCTGCCCATAGAAATCAGGATAAAAATAAGACCAACCACCAACTACATGAACACAAAACCAACCTTCAACTTTCACAAAGCCCAATGGGAGGACTTCTACATTGAACTCAACAAACTTAGCATAGATGAAATCAATACAGAAACAGTAGATAGCTTCGCAGAAACACTTACACAGGAAATACTCAAGACTGCTACCCAACATATCCCTCACAGAAACATGCCAACTGAACTAACAAATAGACAAACACCTGAAACAAGGAGAGTATCAAAAATAAAAAATCCAGTCCCCTGGTGGACAGAATTATGTGCAAACAAAATAGCACAGCGTAACGCAGCGTTAAAAAAAATGCGGAAAAACAGGACAGAGGAAAACATTATAAACTACAAAAACATTTCCAAAGAAGTTAATAGAACAATCAATAAGGCCAAACAAGACCACTGGAGAACATTCTGCCAGACCCTTAGCTTCAGGAACACAACATCAGATGTCTGGAAAAAGCTACAAAGAATAAATGGAAACAACAGCAAAAGAAACACAATGCCAGCCTTAGACAATGCACAAGCAAAAACAGACAAAGAAAAAGCAAACTCGCAAGCCAGACAATTCTACACAGTCAGCAGCAAAAGCAACTTAACACAACAGGAACTAAACAGAAGAACAAAACTCATTCAAGAAATGGAAACAACACATATAAATCCAGAAGCTACATATCTCAACGCAGACATCACAATACAAGAAGTCACTAGGGCAATAGCCAGAAAATCCAACACAGCAGCAGGACCAGACATACTAAACTACAATATACTAAAGAAAGTACCCCCTAACATCATTCAAATGATTACAACTCTATTCAACAAGATATGGGAGGAGGGTAAAATACCCACGTCGTGGAAAAGAGCCACCATAATACCACTCCTCAAACAGGATAAAGACCCAAAAGTAACTGATTCTTACCGACCCATATCCTTAACGTCGCACCTAGGGAAAATATTAGAAACAGTAGTAAACACGAGGTTAACATTCCACCTCGGAAAATATAACCTATACAGTCCCACACAAGCAGGATTCAGAAAGGGCAGAAGCACTGTCGACCAAATATTAAAGTTGGAACATGAAGTTAAAAAAGGCTTCATGCAAAACAGCAAAACCCTGGCTGTATTCCTCGGCGTCGCCAGAGCATATGATGAATGCTGGCGAGAGGGAGCACTGCTAAAAATCCAAAAAACAGGAATCCATGGGAGAACCTTGAACTACTTAAAAAACTTCCTACAGGGACGCTTCTTCCGGGTGCAGATCAATAACGATCTATCCGATGTGTACGAACAGGAAAACGGAATTCCACAGGGTTCTGTTATATCTCCAACGATATTCACCATAATGGTCAATGACCTGGGTGAAGAGGTGGGGGATGTAAAAAACAGTATATCCCAGTTTGCCGATGACGTAGCCATCTGGACCACCGGGAGAAACATTAAATACTTGAAGGAATCGATGCAGAGACAACTCAACATGGTAGCCAAATGGATGACCAGATGGGGATTTCAAATCAATGCATCCAAATCCTTAGGAATGCTGTTCAGCCGAGGTAACATTCTCAAAGACAGAAATCCAGATATTCAAATAAACGGCCAGCCAATCAAATTTGAGAAAACCACACGATTCCTTGGCATGACCCTAGATCGGAGCCTGCGATGGAACAAACATATTAACAAAATAGTTGACCACAGCAGAGGGGGCTTAAACATGCTAAGGTATATAAAAGGAAGTGGTTGGGGAGCGGACACGCAGACACTGCTCACATTCTACAAATCCTTTATAAGAGGCAAAATGGAGTATGCGAACATTGCATATGAATCGTCTGCCCCATCAAACACCAAAAAACTGGATAGTATCCAAAATAAAGCCCTAACCACAATAGCCGGGGTACCACCAAGCACTTCAGAAGAAGCACTTCAAGTTGCCCTAGGTATTCTGCCCCTAGGGCTCAGAAGGAAGGAGCTAAGACTGAATTACTGGACTAAAATTGGAAGCGACAGCACACACCCAGCCTACAAATCTTTCTATGAAGACGTAGAGGAGGGTAACTACAATCTTACGAAGCCTAGATATCCAGCTGGATGGCGTACAAACCAGGAAAAACTACAACATATGGATATCTGGGACCTGGTAACAACCAGGCAAAACCACAAGGCGGATTGCCCTCCATGGGAACTGGTGCAACCAATAATCGATACACGATTAGCTGAAACACTTCCAAAAAATCTAGAAAATTACAAAGTCCAGAATAGAACCATCAAACACATCAACGAACACACGCACAAACATCTAACAATATACACAGATGGTTCGAAAGGGGATGATGGTACTACGGGGGCAGGAATAGTAATCCCAGAGAGGAGAATTAAAAGGGCATACAGACTCCCTAACAACATCTCAATATTCTCTGCTGAGCTTACAGCCATACTGAAAGCACTAGAGCTGATAGGAGAGAACCCACCGGAGCATACCACGATCCTAACGGATTCTCTATCTTCAGTACAAGCGCTGCAACTCAGGAAAGAAAGTGAACGGCCCGACCTGGTAGAAGACATACTACGCATACACACATCCTGGCACAGTAAAGGAAAACACCTCACAATTATGTGGATTCCAGCGCGTGTGGGTATAGCAGGGAACGAGTTGGCCGATATGGAGGCTAAAGCAGGAAGGGCAATAACACAACCTGAAAAGCTAATACATTCAATGTCCGAAATAAAATCTTTCATTAGAAAGGACATAAACAAAGAATGGACACTTAAATGGTCAAACAGCTCCAAGGGTAGACATGCCTTCTCCTTCCTAAAAGCTCATACAAGAAAAACGCAAATACGGGACGAGTTGAAAATTCCTAACAATAGGAAATACCTAAAACTCAGACTAGGAGTTGCAGCGTTCAAGATAAATGAACCAATATGCGAGGAGTGCTACGAGGCAAACTCGATAGAACACTACCTCCTAGACTGCGTGAAATACCGACAAAAAAGAACGGATATGCTAGATTTTTTCAAAAACAACAATATAGAGTGCAACCTAGTAAACACACTAGGCCACAAAGTGGACGTAGATTCAAAGAAAATAGTAAAACAATATATATCCCGAACCAAAGAATTAATATAATAAGAAACGAAATTGATCAATAAAAACAACCATCTGGAAATAGGGACACAGGATAATCTGACACAAACAAACAAAACACTTTAGAAATAACACACGAGAGCTCCTCGTTAGGGCACAATAGCGACCAACAAAACAAACAAGACGACTGGGACTCCCACAATATACCTGCCAACTATATTGACGGCTAACATAAACAAGACATCAGGTACCTATTCAAACAATTAGTCACAGACACCAAACACATAAAGAACCAAACACTAACAAACTCATGACAATACAGACTAATCCCACAACAGCCTACATCCATAAAATCTTGCACGTAAAAAGTTTATACTAGACACAATAACATCCCCCATGACAGCCTCACGATTGTGCAAACATGAGTTTCAACACATCACAAGCATTCCCAACCCCCCAATAACAAACTACAGAGCTACGCACATGTGTTTCTACAGGACAGCCCAAACACAACAAATCCCGCCCGCTTATTAACAACATGGTTGGGCAACCAATTTGTAGTGCAATTGAGTTTCAACAAGGCACATAAAACCACCCCCACTAACAACCACATGATTGGGCATAGCCAGAGTTTCACCGCCAAACAGTCAGACCAATCAACCATTAATCATACACACTCCAAACAATGAACATCACCCTGCCAGTGCTATTGAGTTTCAGCACAACATATTTCACGCAAAACTAGCCCCAACCCCTCACAACAACCAAACATTGTGCACGACCAGAGTTTCGCAGTACCAGACCAGTCAATCAATAAACATACACGACCAAACAATGAACATCACCTTACCAGTGCTATTGAGTTTCAGCACAACATATTTCACGCAAAACTAGCCCCAACCCCTCACAACAACCAAACATTGTGCACGACCAGAGTTTCGCAGTACCAGACCAGTCAATCAATAAACATAAACGACCAAACAATGAACATCACCTTACCAGTGCTATTGAGTTTCAGCACAACATATTTCACGCAAAACTAGCCCCAACCCCTCACAAACAACATAAAATTGTGCACGACCAGAGTTTCACAGTACCAGACCAGTCAATAAATAAACATACACAATCCAATCAACAAAACACAACCTTACAACCAAAATGAGTCTCAACCCACCACCACACTAATCACTACATACATAACCACAAGACCAGAACCAGACAGGACAACAAAAAGATACCCACAAGACAGCAGACATGACACAAATAAAACACATAAACCCCCATAATACAGACTGCATATAACCACCTAGTTCAGATAAATAATTTAATAAAAACAAGAGTGCAAGAGCGAGGAGTTCTCATACCCCACCATAACATTAAAAATTACACCATCAGATAACAAGCACTAATGGGAAGAAATCTCAACCAGACAGAAAAAACAACCTCAAATATAAATTAGACAAGGGAGGGGAGAGGTCCAAAATACTGGTATTATCGTGAGAATGAAGTATGAAAGGCCAATAATACCAGTATATCGAGGCGTACTATCAAGATACGCAACTGTATAAGTATGTAAGGGTATGGAAAACATCTGAGTGCCTGGATATTTATGTGATGTAAAATGGGGATACATGAGTACATGATATGTAAAGCACAAGTGTGTATGGATATCTATGATATGTATATGTAAAGTATTCGGGTAAATGGGTATTAATGATTTGTAAAGAATTTGGGTAAATGGGTATTAATGAGTTGTAAGGAATATGGGTGAATGTGTACCTATGATATGTAAAGTATATGGGTGAATGTGTACCTATGATATGTAAAGTATATGGGTGAATGTGCTCCTATGATATGTAAAGTATATGGGTGAATGTGCTCCTATGATATGTAAAGTATATGGGTGAATGTGTACCTATGATATGTAAAGTATATGGGTGAATGTGTACCTATGATATGTAAAGTATATGGGTGAATGTGCTCCTATGATATGTAAAGTATATGGGTGAGGGTGTACCTATGATATGTAAGGCATATATGGATGCAGGTGTATTTTTTCATATATAAGGTATATGGGTGCATGCATATTTTTTCATATGTAAAGTTTATGGATGCATGTGTATTCTTTCATGTTTAATATATGGGTGCACGTATATAAGTATGACTATGTGTATAGTATGACTGTGTATATATGTGCTTAATGGAAAAGTAGTATATATGTATATAAGCATTCAAGGTTTGTTTTTTTTTTGTTTGTTTTTTTTTGCTTTTTTTTAAAGATTTACAGTTATTGAATGGTTATTAAAAAAAAATAAAAAATAAAAATATATATATATATATAAAAATAATAATAAAAAAAAAATAATAAAAAAAAAAAATATAAAAAACAAAAAATATATAAAAAAAATAAAAAAATTCCTCCACAGAATCTGCAAGTTCATCCAAACCTTTGGATTCCAACAATCAACTATTGCTAGGAGGAGAACCAAGACCAACAAGCCTAACACCAAAGGCACCAAGAAAAACAAACAAGTCCTTCTTAGGACTACATCCCAATCCCCCAATATTCCTTTTGTCCATATAAGGACACGTAGACCAGAACCCAGGTCAAATCACCAGTCCCTAACAGGACAACCCAGGCCATTGGGCCACAATATACGCCCCGATATAACTAAAGGAAAACCATTCCACTGTTGAAAGGGGCGTGTCTGACTCTAGACAGACAAATCCACCAGCTAACAAACAAACAAACAAACTGGCAAACTGCTTAACGTATTTATATTGCCTAGAAAAATCACTACACCCATCATTTTATACAATATTATAATATATTGCGGACAGAGTTTTTTGTAACTTGCTGCGAGATTCAATATACTAATTTGTTTAACGAAGATAGGTTTAACAAAGTTGTAATTTATCTCACACCTGCAAAAAAGCAGGTTCTGTCATATTATATATATATATATATATATATATATATAGTTAAAATACAACAATGCAACACTATTTTAAATGTAAACTAAACATTAATTTACTGAATTATTGTTTCAACCTTTGCATGAGGAAACTTTCAGATTTTAACTAAACCAATTCGTCTCCAGTCATTCCCAATGGTACAATGACGATGCTGGTTCGTCCTATGCAGTCGATTCTGGCGATGCCGGACCGTAAGAACAGGACCTCTGTAGGGTCTTCTAGTCCAAAGACCAGCGTCATGCTTCAGGTTTCCTGACCGTTTTAGCTCAAATTAGACGAGCTGTTGTCATTGACTGCACTGTGGAGGACGCAGATGAAAATCGATTCCTGATGTGACGCAGCCGTATGAAGCGGTCTTCGGCAGGAGTTGTGACTCTGGGTCTTCCACTTCGCAGTCAGTCTGCCACTGAGCCAAATTTTGAAATCGCCTCCAAAGGCAACGAATGGTGCTTCTAACCAAATTAAAATGCTTGGCCTCTGCACTTTGTGATTGTCCAGTCTGTAAGCGTCTAATGATGATGATGTATTGTTGTTCTGTAGTGAGGTGAACCCTACTTTCGTATTATATTTTAAACTGAATTTATTCGAGGGTTGTCAATTTTATAGGCATTCAACAATATGGTCAGAGAGATTTGTGTTCAGTAAGTTTCACGTGATTCCCATGAACCAGCTCCTTTTATGGCAAAAATGTTCTTTTGACCGTGACCTCTTTCATGACCGTACGAATATTAAGGTGAGTAGAAATTCAGGTAACCACGAGAAGAAAATGACCTTCGATCATTTTGATATATTGAATGATGTCCAATCAGCGAATAGTTTTTATAAAAGTAATGTAGATTAACCAGACGCGATGACATCCGGTTAACCTACAGTAAACATGCTAATGTGAACGTCCAAAATTCTTACTGTCCGTGTTCTATTGTATTTTTTTAGTTGTATTTTACTTTTGTCTTGATAAAATCATTTTGGTCGAAACGTCAATTTGTATGTGGTATTATGTGTATCATTATTTGTTATCAAAACTTCATTACCCTATTCCTGCATTGACCTGTTGGATTTCAGTTTTCCTCAGTAAGTACATATTAATCATAAAGAAGACTATGTTTTGGAAAGAATATGCCATCTGAAGAAGATAAACCACACAATTTTAAAATGTTAAAAACTCTGACATTTGTGTTGGATTACAACTATTATGATCATTTTAAAAAAAAGTAATCCGTTGTGCCACGCTTTACAGCTGGGACGCGTATCTTTGTCTTTCGGCATAACACATCATATTTCAACATGGCTTTTGGATCACATGAGTATACACATGGAAAAATCAACTGCACGTCTAAACCTACTTTGTTGAGTTTTCCGACATGCATGACAGTTCAAAGTGTTGTTATTCTTTCCAACCCATTCTGTGCACAGTCAGCACACAGGTGACAATGGAGATAACAGCCAGGACTGATGTATCGTGATCACAAGAGAAAGAAATATAATGACTGAAGATGACCACGGCAATGCTAACATTACAATTAAATAAATCAACATACCTGAAGATGAGAATAACAGCAACAATACCGATACAAATAAGAAGAAGGCCTCCTGCCACGCAGCCTGCACCAATCAATGCACTTCTAGACTCATCGGCACTCACAGCTGGAGATAAATATTATATGTATTATATTATATTAGCATATATATTCTATTGTCTTTCGTCAGGTGAATGGTGGTTGATCGCATTCACACTTGCTGTTAAGCGCAGGAGTGGGAGCTTAAGCTATATTATATTATATAACAGATAATATAATATATTATATTACATAACTATGCAAATCAAGACGAGAGTAAAAATGTCCGGAAGTTTGACTGGATATGTGATAGTATATTTTTTATTAGTTGTAGTCAATAGAAAGATTTTGTTTTAGTTCTCTGAAGCGGCGTTATGATTGGAGTTAGCTTGAGAGACAAAATCAGGAATGAAGCACTAAGGAAACAATTAGGGATCAAACCAACAATAGAATACATACAGAAACAACAAGTTAAATGGTACGGCCACATAACTAGACAGAAAGAGCAAAGTATTATCCAAAAAACACTTAACAAATGATACGAAAACAGGAGACCTATTGGACGCCCTCGTAAAAGGTGGATAGATAGTGTATTAGAGACACTCGGAAATATAACAGCAGAGGAGGCAAATAGAAGGGCAAAAGGCCGTACACTCACTCTCCCCTTAACACCGAAAGGTACATGAGGACAGAAAGAAGAAGAAGAAAGAAGCGGCGTTGACACACTCTGGGCAAACCCATCGGTTTACTCCTAACGCCTGTGTGTTCCCGGGGCCCGAATGGGAGCAAAGAATAGCAACACTGTTACCTTCCACGCATGTCGTAAAAGGCGACTAAGGAGGTTATGGGATGGAGTTGGCTGTTCCATCCCATTATAGGGTCAGTGACCCAAAGCCGTGCTGAAGTCGGATGTGTCAGGCCGAAAGGCGCAGATATCGCAGCAATGCTGTAAACCATGACACAACGCATTCCTTTCTCTGGACAACATCCTGCTAATCTGCAGGAGTTTGAGAATGAATGCAGAAGAAGAAGACTCCTAGCACGTGACGAAGAGTATGTATTCTAATGGTTTCCGTAGCTCGTTACACAACACTTAGACGATCCCTTGATAACCCTTTCTGCACTTCCCGGGAGTTAATTCCAAATTATTTAAGTAGCAATATATCTCCTTCCAGGTCTCGTGTCCTCAGTTAGAAAATGTTCGTGTGACGATTTTAATGTCATTCTTGGACTTAACTAATTGTTTAAGTATTGAAACTTTCGACGTTAATATATTAGCTCTTTCATTGCTACAGACATCCGCATGCCTAAGGGAATAACTGTTCTGCGTAGAGCAGAATATGTAAGATAAACAATGAGATAAACTCAGTTATTCTAGTAAACTGTTTGGATTTGGCTACACTGACACATGCCAAAGTTAACAATCTGTACACAATACAGATCACATTTTACATAACTGGACACAGCACCACAACAAAATAATAAAACTGTGGATATCTGAAGGGACTCTGACGACAAGCGCCATAACTCTCACAATCTCTCTAGGATCATTGAAGAACTCCACATCTTTATATAGGGCCACAATAATTTATATTACATTTTTATCAAAATTAAAATGTATCATAATTTTCCATAAACCTTCTTGTCACAATCAATCGCTGGGCTTATTGAAACCCACGAAGTTAGAATATCGAATATGATGATGTTTTAAATGTTTCACTATAATTATTATGATGTAAAAATGTGTTCTATAGAGCTTTTATTTTTACAGAAACATGCCTGTTCTTCAGTTAGGATTCCTTTCTGATCTTCGTTTCCGTGTATTTAGAAGTACTATTGGCATGACTTTCCTTGACAGGGTGTTAGAGACTAGTAGTTACATAATTTCCTTGCAGTTTTAGTTTCATATATACCTTGACAAAGTTTTCTCATAAAAGCTACTGTTTCCTCCGTGGTTAAGAATTCTGCAGAAATATTATCTACCCTTTTTGTCTTTTTCACTTTAAATGAGTGTATATCCTCTTGAACTTCTTTTATTAAGAATCCAAACAAATGCAATGAAATACAAGTATTTTCAAACGATAATGCATCTTTTATTCACGACAATGTTTGAGTTTCGTACGGCGAGGCGCATAAATGACGGTCAAGGTACAAAGTTCAAATTCCAAAATTAATGCTCAGGTTGTTGCTTTAATACTGGTCACACAGTTTGTATTTCGAGTTACATAATCAAACGGTATTGAAGGCGGATATAGGATACATACATTGAATAGACACGACGGGAATAATACATCTCACGTAGCTATAGATATTGTAGCCTGCACTTTGATAAATAGACGTATCATTAGGTACATGTATTACATATTAATATGCATGTCTTTATGTCCTGTGTTCATAGATTCGTGTGTCTTTATATAGAAGATTTTCTCAGATCAGCTATGTTAGATGGCATAAGTCAACCCTATTGTCATGGTTTACAGTATGATTGCGACATCTACACTTTTCGTTCTGATATATGTGACTCCGGCATGATTTGTTGATCACCACCTGATCTCTATGAGATGGACAAAATAACCCATCCGAGAACTTTGTTAATTGCCTGTTAAGACACACATGGAAGATCATAGAGCTACTATTCTGTGCACCAACCGCTTTAATCTTTGGTAAGTTTGGGTCTATCATTTAAGTAGGTGTAAACAGTAGTCTGTCATGTATGTGTGTGCAAAGATTAGTATGTCATCTATAAGTGTACCAGGACTGGTCTATCATCAATTTGTGTGAAAAGATTGGTCTCTCATCCATGTGCGAGCAAAGACTGGTCTGTCATTTATGTGCGAGAAAAGACTGGATTTGACAAGAGTGTGCAAAATAAAATATTTAATGTTTTGATGGGAATATCATTTATTATACAAATGAAGTATGTCAGTGTTTATGAATTGGCTGTAGGACGCAGGGCGCATAAATCAAATGTTAAGTGCGCAGTAATATAGTCCATTAGAACATAACACTGTTGCTAATTTAAATCAATTGCTGCTAATTGAAACATCTCTGTCACAATAATAATGCATGTTTTACAATAAATATTCATATAATATATCTATATCCTTCCATGATAAATTACTATACCCGCTGTGATATCGTTGCGCACGAGCAAAGAGGTTAGGGACAATCATTAAAGTTCATTGTCTGTTGTCTATCCCCAGGCGGAAACCAGTTGATAGCATCCACACTTGCCGTTAAGCGTGTAGGTTGGAGCTGTAAATTTCTGGTCAAAACCAGATGTGACGCCTGAGTCGTACTGTGTTTGTGGAGGGTGGTCGTGATGTTATAGATTCATCTCTTTCTCCGTCTTCCCTTGGCTCTGTATCCAGATGATCGTTTGTTATAAGCTCTCGGTGGTATTTGGGAGGGGACATGATTGCTATGACGTACGTTCTGAATATTTAATTATGTAATTTTTTTTTGTAATGCCATCACCTGTATAAAAATCACATGTTGTCGCGGAGTAATATATGGGTGTGTTTTGACCCACTTCAATCTTAGAATGAGCGAAGTATATAAATCTTTTTATTCTGTGGAGTCATACAACTAATGTTAAGAATCACTGATATAGATCACCCCTTCCCCCAAAGAATGCGCTTCCACATCCCCCACGTGCTTTGCAGAAACCACAGCATTCGTTGTATGCTGTCATAGTTATTTGGGTTCCTTCTACCTATTTGGTGTACAAAAATAGCTTGTGCAGAACCTATTGGTATAATGAAATATATATATATTGTAAAAACATTGTCTACGAACTACTATTGATATCAGTTTTCATTTTTCTAGGAATTGGTTAACAATGTTTCTACGATAGGAAGTGTATTACAGGATATACTGTGCGAATAATTACAGTCTGTGATACGGTCTACTACCACACAACCACGGTACAACCACGTATGGAAACACGATATGCATGATATAGACATTGATACAGAAACATGGGAACATGATGTAATGAATAGTGTTAGGTGGAGAGGCAAGATTAGGAATGGTATAAAGAGAAATAAGAGAGTTGTAGCAGCGACGTATAAGAAGACATATAACAGCACCTAGTGGATCATTGGGTCAACGATTCCTTGTACATAACATATTGTGGAATATTCATTGTGGCTCAGATTGGTCTTGTGAGTCAGATCAAGTATCGCCATATATAATATATTTCTTATAATATAAAAAATAATACTATCATCTGGAAAGACGGAAAGAAGATACCAATAACTACTGATAATAATTATTATTCATTTCAGGTATTGTGCTCTGAGGTGCGCCAGTGCTGTAGAGATGTTCGGAAACGGGAGAGAGGGGAGAAGGGTATATGTTGACAAAATGTCTAATAAAAAAAGGATGATCTAGCTAGTTAGTATTGATAAACACTGGTCATATAAAGGGATGATCTAGCTAAGTTAGTATTGATAAACATTGGTCGTTAAATGTGTTGTCATTTAGAACAATGCGTTGTTCAGAGAGAACAATATTACTGATGTTTTAGTAGGGTAGACTAGGTTTCTCTTCTTCGCACCACCAGACTAACCGATCCAGTTTTTTTGAAGTTCTCCAACCACGTGCTCCCGATTTCTACCCTGATGATAAACTAAAATGTCGTCGGTATATGATAGAGTTCTTCCTCTTCCCGTGATGTAATCATGTGTGATTCTCACAGTATATTCGTTAAAAGTACAGGAGACAAAGGTAAACCATATTAAAGGCATGGGCATATCATTGTAGGTTTCGAAGTCCAGCTGGGAACTATAAAAACCCCTATTCTCTAGAAAAATGCAGCAGTAAACCAATTTGCACGAAAAGGACTGATTGGAGTGGGAAAAATTGATTTATTATGAAACCCACATGGCACTCTGTTGCAAGCGTCCTTCAGTTTGATTAGGACGATATCTTCCAAGGATGATGATTATCGTTGAATGATGATAATGATGTAATCTCTTTAGATGAGAGTAAGTAGTTCTTGACAGCTCCTGAAAAAAATAACGTCCGCCTCAGTGAGTAACCGAGATTCCACCCTCACTAGTACATGGTTTGTTGTTTAAATGACATAGTTGTGTTAGTGGATTTTATTGACGCATGTTTGGTCTCCTAATGGTGGCATTTCAATGCAGCAATGTTTCAGGATCATCAAGTCTTGCCATGAGCCTAGCATACACATCTAGTCAAATCATTTCATAATTCTTTGGTCAGATTTGTTGACCCATCTTCAGTGATGGCACACCTAGCATTCCACACCACATAGAGACTACCACAAAAGGACAATGCTGCAATGACCACTGGTCTGCATCTCTTCATCATCCATGTGGACAGTTTGGCAGAAGACAAAAACAAGAAATCCACACAAGACATGCACTGACAAAAATAAGAAATCCACACAAGACATGCACTGACAAAAATAAGAAATCCACACAAGACATGCACTGACAAAAATAAGAAATCCACACAAGACATGCACTGACAAAAATAAGAAATCCACACAAGACATGCACTGACAAAAATAAGAAATCCACACAAGACATGCACTGACAATAATGATTTTTTCCAAAAAGGAACAGGTTATCAGCCTATACCCCAACTGTAATTAGTTGCCTTAAACAACATAACTGGAAGGAAAACAGTAGCACTATTCTTTGCATCCTGAAATAGAAGTCCAGACGTCTTTTGTGTTGCTGGGGCTCATGAGGAGATTGAAGTATAGCCACACTGCTTACCTTTCATGCATGGCGTAAGAGACAATTAAAGATGCTATGGAGTGAAGTTTCCTGTTCCATCCCACATAGGGTCAAAGTGACCTAGAAGCCATGTTGAAGTCTGATGTATCATGCCGAAAGGCGCAGATATCGCAACAATGCTATAAACCATGACACAACTCATCCCGTTCTCTGGACTATACATGTTTTACATATGAACGTAGAAGATAAGTCCAGGCACCAGTTATGACACGGACAAGACTTGTGAGAAGTTCAGATCATCCATTTAGAAGACTGCGCACTAGAAAGAATGTGTCACCTGACTATAATCTCACCAAATGAACCGAACTAATTGTTATCTGAATGTAGCCAGCCAAACTCAGTCATGGCTTCTAGAATCCCCGTTGTTAATAGTGTAAGCACATGTAGTTAATTATAAATTACAATGTCTCTACTGTTGCAGGAACGCTTCTTTTGGTATTACACACTAAAGCAAGCACAGACACACACACACATACACACATTCGCATGTTCACATACAATTAAGTTCATGCATACACATACGCCCAATCACATACATACATACATCACATGCACACACACATGTTTGTATCTTCTGTGTTAGTTCACACACTCCCTCAAATTAACAGGATATAGGCAGGAGAATACAAAATTGGTAGCGTATCATATTGAGGACATAGCCATCAGCCCAGCATGTTTTGGCTGTAGGGATATTCTAGGCAGTATATATATATATATATATATATATATATATATATATATATATATATATATATATATATATTATATATATATATATTATATATATATATATATATATATATATATATATATATATATATATAGATATATATACGTACAGTAGTTTGCCATTGCTTTATGAACAGTCTGACAGCTGAATTGTCTGTGACGGGGATCGAACTCGGTACCTTGATCGTCGAAGACGCGCTCTGTACCACTGCGCCAGAGATATTGTGGAATGTGTTGGAAAGCGACATGTTTACAGCTTTGCTGTGATATCTGCGCGTTTAAGCTAGGCTAATTCAATTTCAGCAGTGCTTTTGGATCACTTAGACCTTCAATGGCAGAGTTTCTCAAACCGGGTTCTGCTGTGACCTTCGTTATAACATGCCACAGGGCAGGTCATCTTGTGCGTATGGAATACTCGCGTCTGCCAAAACAAATATATTATGGAGCACTCAAGGCAGGAATTTGAATAGCTGGTGGACAGAAAAAGCGCTTCAAAGACACGCTCAAGTCATCACTGAAACATCTTAAAATTGACGTAGGCTCTTGGGAGAGCTTCGATCAGGATAGAACAGCATGGCGTTAAGCCTTAGAACTGGAGCAATAGCGGCGGAAGAGACTAGGCAAGATACTGCAAGACAGAAGCGGGTACGTAGAAAAGAAATAACATCACAACGTGTCAGTTCTGTAGAAGAACATTTTGTGCATGCATTGAACTTGTTAGTCATTTAAAAACACACTTTTAATTTTATTATTTTTTATTATTATTGTTATTATTATTATGGTTGAGTTTTTCGTCATCATCGATTACGACGGACGAATATCATCATCATCAACATGCCGATGTGATAAACCATTTTACCTCACTGGGTAAAGCCATTCCGACAATTTCTGTGCCTTTCATTGACTGACGAAACAATATATATTGAAATGATCAATGAAAATTATGCAGTAATCGGTGTTTCCTCTCGTAGTGACTCTGCACTCAGGCCTATATAACGAATGTCACGGCCGCGAAAAATGGTGATGAAAAGCTTAATGATAACTATTTAATCTATTTTTCCGTTTCTAATTTTATATTCATAGTATTAGTACACACGACATACACACGACATACAGGTGTTCGACCCCGTCTCAAATATGTATGCACCAAAATACAAATACATGTGTCACATTAAGAAAATGTATTATGTAAATTGGCATCACAAATAATATTTCTTTGATAATCATATTTCTTCTTATAACATTCTAACTTGATGTATATTACTTTTTATCCACATTGTCAAATAGATTAATACAAGATGTATATTTATTCTGTTTATGTGTTTTACACACACAAACACACACACACACACACGCACGCACACGCGCACACACGCGCGCGTACATGCACACACGCACACACATATATATATATATATGCACACCCGCACGCATGCATATGTGCCTATATATTCATTAATCAAATGGTTCCGCAAGACACGAGAAAGTTCAAAAAATTTCAAAAGTAGTAGAGGATTGACTTCACTGTATTCGCTTTCCCTTATGTACTCCGTCATTCTCAACGAAGCGGCACGTCGCCTGTCGAGATTACCACTCATATCACGTAACTTCGTAACTTCAAGTGATAGTCCATAGGGATCTCCGACAAAATCCACCTTGTAGACAAGATGACCTCTTGAACACAAGACGGACAACTTAACCCAATGTTTCCCAACGTGGCACTCACACCCCACAATGAGGCAATATGATTGTTTAGGGGGGCAATTCGAACAAGATGTAATTAGCTTCATTAGGGAATAATTCAATATTTTTGTTTTTAAAAGTATATGTTACATGGGGGGGGGGCATCAGAATTTTAGAAAGACTTAGGTGGGGTATGGTACAAAAAAAGTTGAGAAACACTGGCTTAACCACTTCGCTGGGGACATCACATAACAAGATAAATATGTATAGCGCAAGACACGAGAATTGTTTCAAAGGTTCCGCTAGTGATTAAGAAACGCTGCTCTATGTTGTGATACAGCTAACGATACTCTTGTTAGTCGCTTCTTAGGACCTGCTTGGCAGGTCTGCGACGGTATTCTTTATGTCCCTGTCGGAACTCTGCATCACATCAGCAGTTTGTATATTTTAATTATTTCTATATTTTCTTGAATGCAAAACACTTGAGTCTACGGGGAAATGTTGAATATAACCTTCCACTTAGAGTGTACCTTATGTGTATCTTGAATACATATATTAGAATGTAACTTATGTGTATCTTGAATGTAGACATTAGAGTATACCTTCCGTGTATCTTGAATGTAGACATTAGAGTATACCTTCCGTGTATCTTGAATGTAGATATTATAGTGTATATTCTGTATATACAAACATTATATAAATGCAAACATTAGAATATACCTTATGTGTATCTTGAATATAGACATTATAATGTGCCTTCTGTGTATCGTGAATGCAGACAGTAGAATATATCATTTCTATATTTGACATTCAGTAATGTTTGATATTGTTTTCTCAATTGCCTGCAGATAAATTAGAACCTCTTTTTTTCCTTTGACATTCAGTAATGTTTGATATTGTTTTCTCAATTGCCTGCAGATAAATTAGAACCTCTTTTTTTCCATGCGTTGCCCAGGTCCGAAAGAGGTGTGCAGAATAGCAACATTATTTTCCTTCCATGCATAGCGTAAGAGGCGAATAAGGAGGTTATGGAATGGAGTTGACTGTCCCATCACATATAGGGACAGAGTGACTTAGGCAACAATCTGAAGTCGGAAGTGTCAGGCAGAGAGGAGTATATATCACAGCAAAAATGTAAACAGTGACACAACGCAATCCGTTCTCCAGACTACATCATGCTAATTTGCAGGAGTTTAAGGCTTCTGAGTCTTTCTCAACCACAGAAGCTTACCTGTACATGAACATTTGTCATTTCTGTTCTTGACTATAGTCGCTGCCAGGCAACGCCTTCATATTGACAATGAAACAATCTGAACAATGATACAATGATACGTTCCGTACAATGAAACAATCTGAACAATGATACAATGATACGTTCCGTACAATGAAACAATCTGAACAATGATACAATGATACGTTCCGTACAATGAAAACAATCTGAACAATGATACAATGATACGTTCCGTACAATGAAACAATCTGAACAATTATACAATGATACGTTCCGTACAATGACACAATCTGAACAATGATACAATCTTAAAAGTGATATAGTATGAAAAAATGATACAATATCAACGATGTCACAAACTGAAAAAGTATACAATATTAACACCGATACAATATGAACAATGATACAATCTGAACGATGATATAATCTGAACAATGATACAGTATGAAGAAGGATACAATATGAGCAGTGATACAATCTGAACAATTGAAACATATTAGTAATGACAAAATCTGAACAATAATACAATCTAAACAATGATATAATATTCTGCTAAATATTATTGTGTCACGGTTGTGTCATTACTGCGACACGGTTGTGTCGGGTCATTGACGCAAATTTAACGGCGACACATCGCGTTTCCATTCGCTGGACTATATCCTGCTGAAAACCTAGTAGGACCATTGTCCCTGCTACAAGAGAGACGAAGTGGGAGTTTGAGAATGAACGCTGAAGAAGAAGATACAATATGAACAATGAAACAATATGAGGAATGATACAATGAGAACATTGAAACAATCTAAACAACGACAAAATATGAACAATGCAACTCAAGAGGTATTTTGAGACAAAAACAACTGAATGTGCTGTGACAAAAATATGCATTAAATTTAGTCAAGAACTTGATTACACACAAGTGTAAGCAAATGACAAATCTAAGCAATGTTGCCAAATAATTAATAAATATTTGGAATCTTCATAAATATTTAATCACAATTAGATAATGAATCTGAAAATAGTCAGGACTACAGTTATATATACCTACCTGTCAGAATACAGGCCAGCAAACTTGCTAAAAGTATCCACATTTTTCGTGTCTGGAAATGCTGTTCTTTCAAAAGGTCAGTCACAACTTTAAATCTGGTAAATACTTCTTACTGTGAACATTAATGATCGTTTAGGACACGCCTAACTATTGCTTAAAACATAAGAAATAAAATCGTGCTAGGAATCTATTTTATACCACTCGAATATTGCATTATTTATGTTCCTGGTCTTGTTAGCTTAACTTAAAATTTCAGACCAGTTATAAAAGTTATGAATATAAGAATCTTTGTATACAAAACTTCTGCTTCCTTCTGTTTACCGAGCCAATTGTGTGTTGTAACCCTACATTACAATCTACATAATCACACATGTAGAGAGAGAGAGAGAGAGAGAGAGAGAGAGAGTGGTATGTACTGGGTGACGAGTTCGTGTGTGATATCAGGTTCGATCAAAATGAAAACGGCACCGCCCCATATATTTAACCCGGCTACAGGTCTAAACAATGTTATCAGGGCAGATTTGTAAACTATTTTGGGCGAACTAGCTTAGCATCGATTCTTAAAATTTATGAGTAATGTACTGGATCGAACTCGCAATCTCGATACTTAAAAAAATACTCGATTAAAAAAATTATTAATCTGTGACTTCTTCGACTAGCAGTAGATTTGTGCTAGATTAAAAAATATAGCCTACATGTGTCAATTTCTTTCTTTTTTTTCATTTTCTATGAGCAGTGTATTTCGTCGCTGTAGATTTGCTAGATCTGTCACATCGTTGTTTTGTTCCAGAGTTTCTAAATGGTTTACACTGTGTTCTAATCTATTACATTAAAATGTATAAATCACTCATTCCATTAGAAATACACTTAAACACCGAAAACTACTACCCGGTCTAAAGGCTGACAGAAAGATATCCAACGTACCTGCTATCGTGACCAGAAACACCGATCATTAAAGTTGCATTATGCAAGACTATTATTATTCCATCACTGTGCTACCAGTGCCAAACCTGGATAATGACAGCAAAATAAAAATAGTAACAGCACAAATGACATGTCTAAGAAAAATACTCGGAGTGTCATTAAGAGATAGAGTTAGAAACGATAACATCAGACAGATAACCAAAAACAATACCAGTATTGGAATATATCAAAAGACAACAGATCAAGTGGTTTTCACACGCTACCAGACTACCAACAGATAGCATGCCGGAAATGGACCATGACACATAGACATAACAGCTATAAAACCAGTCGTAGACCATGTAAAAGATGATCACACAAATCAAAGAAGCCACAGGAACACGCGTACAAGGAGGCCATTTCCAGAGAACTCTTCTACCACTGACGCTGCAAGGCAAACAAGGGCCACATATTATAGATGCGTAAATTCGGAGAATACTGACCATATAAATTATAACATATTCCCCGCAATACATAACATAATTACTGCTAATATTAAAATCAGATAGACAATAAATTAGCGCCGTATGCATCAATTTGCTACTAGAAAACCTTTTTACTTTGTTTTGACAGATCTTACTTGAGAAAATCACTTCAGATATATTTCAAGTAATTTTGGTTTTTAGAAAAGGGGCGTAGTTACACTTATATTTACTGGTTTCGTAATACTATATGTCATGTTATGTTATCCATGGGGGGTGGGGAGGCGGAGGAGGGGCAGCACGTACGATTTGTACGTAAGAAATAAAATAGAGATACATGCAGGTGTACAAGAACCATTGTTTTTCAAGTGAATCGACGAAAACTAGCATAGTTTGGAAATGTATGCATACATAATTCTTTGTTAAAAACAATACTGCAGGGAATAGGCGAAGGTGGGAGAAGCAGAGGAGGTTGAGAAAAACATGAACAGACAACATCAAGGTCAGGACAAGATTTTTCACTTACTCATCCGCATCATTGAAGATAGAAATTGCTGGAGCACTCTGTGTGCTGAATCATGCATAGGCCCCTACTCATACAGCCCTGACAGTTACGGGTTTCTTTAGATATATATTTATACCATACTATACCCTAAGGCATTGGGTATTCCATTTGTAATTTTACACCAGTCTGCTTTCTGGCTGCCTGTATAGAAACAAAGGACTATCATATATATATATATATATATTCATTAAACCCTTTTTCCTTTCAGTATCAGGGGTAGAAACGTTTTCTGAAGACGACGCTCTTGTGTGATAAGTATATTGTGAAATTTGTCGCCTCTTTTATTTCAGTGGTCCATCGTTTTCGTGGTCGGCCTCTAGGTCTGCCTTCACTGTATCGGTGTAGCATAGCTTGCTGTGGTATGCTGTCTGATAGTAGTCTGCTGATGTGTGCAAACCATTTGATCTATTGTCTCTTAATATATTGCACGATTGGGGTGGTGCCTGTATTTTTGTAGAATGCCCTAATTTCTCACTTTGTCTCTTAGCAATATTCCTAGGATTCTGCATAAGCATGCCATTTAAGCTATTATAAGTTTATTTTTGTCTTGTGCTGTCATTGTCTATGTTTGGCATTGGTAGCACAGCGTTTTTCATACTAATCGTTTCGAGTACTGTTATTTTGGTATTTAAATCTACATTTTTATCCCTGAAGATTGGTGTCATTTGCCATAGGGCTTGGTATGTTTTACTACATCAATTATGTATTTCTTTGCTGCTCTTGCCGTCTGTTGTTATATTATTTCCTAGGTATGTGAATTCTGTCATCTGTTGTTTTCTCTCTCTCTCTCTTTCTCTCTCTCTCAATACATATATATATATATATATAGGTGTTTCTTTCTGTTCTTCCTATCTTCATTACTTCGGTATTTTCTATATTTATCTTCATGTTAAAAGTATGGCATATTTGATGTAATCTATCTATTTGTTTTTGTAGTTCCTCTTCTGATGATGCCACTAGTGCTTGGTCGTCTGCAAATAGTAGTTCGTTTAAGTTATCCTTTATATTATTTTCTTCCGTTGCGTTTGCTACTTTGCAGATGTGATCTATGTATATTATGAAGAATAGGGGGAATAGTACACATCTCTGTCTCAAACCTGAGTAAGTTTAAAATTGGCGTATATGCTCTGACATAGGCTTATTAGATGTTGGGGGAACTCCATGTGTGTAGTATTGTATATACACACACAATATATATATAACGGCTGTACCGGATTCAAATTTTTGAAATCCGGCTTTAGCCGGATTTGGCCGGCCTTATGAAGTGAGATCCGGCCGGAGCCGGAATCGGATTTACAAATAACATATTAAAAATTAAATAACGTACTACATCACTTGACTTAGGTTAGTGGAGTCACTCGACTGTTTATTACTGCAGTTCATTACTATGGACATGACAATGATGACATATACTCATATTAAATCATTTAAATGTAAAATAATTACATTTACATTAGAATAAGTAATATTAGGTTCCATAAGTTTAAGATGAAACATAAAGACAGTGAGTTTTATTAAGGAGACAGAATTACAGATATAGACATGTTTCAAGTGAACGAAAGAAGAAGAAGAAGAAGATGAAACATAATACATAAGCACATAATGCTAATTTTGTAATTTTAATTTTTTAGTTTTCAGTGTTTAGTTTTCACATTGTTTTCATATTGGCGGCTGAGTTACAACTCACAACAACAGTACATTGAACAGATTGAATTTATTCAAATACATTCATTAAGTAATTTCACTATTTCAGTCAGTCAGTCTTCATTATGGCTGAAGTTGAACTCTCAGAGTCAAGAAGGGACGAGTTGTATTTCAGGTAAATCAACGTCTCCACATCTTGTGGTAAAAGGCTACTACGCTGGTCAGTGATAATGTCTCCTGCAGTACTGAATAGCCTTTCCGATGGCACACTAGTATGTGGTGGTGCAAGGAATGCCTGCGCCAGTCTAGCCATACTAGGAAATCTTTGTTTATTGGCATGCCACCATGAAACTGGATCTAACTGTCGAGTTTGAAGTGGCTCTGACAGGTACTGTGTCACCTCAGTGTTAACGTTGTTTCTTCTTAGATCGTTGACACTGGCAGAACGATCTGCGGTGAGATTTTCCTCGACAATTGTGTCAAAAAAGCTCCATAGTCTGGACTCGAACTGTGTGGCAGTGCTCACAGAAGTCAAAACACTAGTACTACTACTAGTAGCTGATGAATCCTGTGGACTGACTGTGTTTGCTGAATGAATAATGGAGTTAGCAGCTAACATCAGATGGGCTCGTGCATCACTTCTACCACGTTCGGAGAAGAAGCATAGCTTGAACCTAGGATCCAGTAGTGTGGCACAGGTGTAAATACTGTTAGATTAAATGTCCTCAAATCTGCTGCTAACAGCTTCAAGCAGAGCTGCTTTCATAGTTTTGATCCCATCATCACTACCTTCTTTCTGGAGGAAAGCCATGATTGTTTTCACTAATGGGATCACAACTGATATTGATGCCTGAGTTGCGCTTATTTCACGTGTCAGTTCTTCAAATTGTGCCAAAGTAGCTACCACATTCTTCGTGACTGCCCACTGCTGTGCCGTTAGTCCAGTTACCGTATCAATTTCAACACAGTACAGGCTGATGCTGCGCCGTTGTTCTAACAGGACGTCGTAGTATATAGAACGTTGAGTTCCATCGTGTTGTCATCTCCTGGATAAGCTGATGTTGTGGTAGGTTTAATTCATTTTAAAGTTCATGCAAACGACTGGTTGCTGAGGAAGAGTGTTTGAAATGTCCTACCAAATTTCTTCCAGTACTGATGATGTCAGCAACATACTTTAGACTCAAAAGACCATCATGCACACATGGTTGCAGTGTGTGTGCAAAACATCCAGCACTTGAATAGCTGCCATCACGAAAGCATTTGGCAATGTTGAATGCATTGTCTCTCACAAAAAACATGGCACTTCTCACGTGCCATTGACCACTCATCCAGCATCATTTCAAAATGTGCAAGCAAGTTTGTGGCCATATGATGTTCATCACATGCAATACATTGGAAGACTACACTGCGGTGAACGAAGGAGTCTGTTAACCAATGGCCAGTGAGGCCCATAAATGACTGAGTGGTGTGTTCAGCTGTCCACGTATCTGTTGTGAATGATATGTAATCAGTGTCAGATATCATTGCTGCAATTTTACCGTCAGACGTTTACACATGTCAAGAATTACATGTTCAGCAAAGTACTTTCATGAAGGCAATTCATATCTTTTTTCAATTGTATGCATCAACTCTCTGAAACCTGGTCGTTCAACTACTTGAAAAGGCTCCATATCTATGGCTATCATTCGGCCCACGGCAGCATAAATGCATTTAGCATTGGGACTGTTGATGTCCCATATTTTGACCCGGTCCCATGCCTGCAAAATTACTGATGGGTACTGCTGCTTGCTTTGTGCAAACATGGTCCCAGATTCATCATAGATGTGGTCGCCAATACACTGGCCTCCAATGATGCTTTATTTTCCATTATTTCGTCATAGCTTTTCCTGTGCATCGATCACAAATGGGTCTGTATTGATGATGTTGAGAAGTCTTTGGGGCGATCTGATCGTCCACGCGATACCTGTTTGTCACACAACATACATATTACATTCGCTGAATCATCGTCTTTAACCTCGAAGTAATCCCAAACGGCACTGTATGACTTAGATTTTTAATGTCATTTTATTTTATCGGCAAGACCAAAGAAATTTACGAAAATACTAAATAGTTAAGTCCCACACAAATTGCCTAAAATTCGGCTTGGCCTCATGAAACATGTACAGAAAATTCACGTGACAAGGCAACACAAATCCGGCAAAATTGTACCGGAGCCGGATTTGTAAAAATGGCCGGATTCGGAATTTACCGGAGCCGGAGCCGAAATCCGGTACATACCTAATATATATATATATATATATATATATATATATATATATATTATATATATATAATATATATATATATATATATATATATATATATATATATATATATATATAGATTCTAACTGTATATTAACGGGTGTCATTTTAAAATGTACAGGAATTTTATTAGTTTAAATGTGGAATCATATGAATTATTTAATTTTAGAATTTAGGGCATATTTCTAGTATAGGTCTCCTTAAGGCTATAAATAGCGCACTGTTTATATTAGCATCAAGGATTTCCTTTGAAAAGCCAATCATATTAATAGACGCCGCAGACGAGAATTCTTAGAGAATTAATTATTTATTCTAAATGCTAATTATAATCCTTAACCCCCCCCCCCCCATCATATATATATATAGATTAAATTTAACCCTTTTAACCCCCCCCCCCTCAAACAAAATACTATAGCATTACGCAACTTACCTAACTCTGCAAAGGTTAGGTAATACCTCGAAACTAGCACAAAGGTCACAACGGAGACCTATGATAGAAATATGCCTAATTTGGAGATGTCTAGATGATATCCGCGGTAGCCTAGTTAATAGTGAGCTTGCTTGGTATCACTGTGTTACCGCGGCAGGTTCGTAACCACGTCCGGACAAACAAACAAAAATTCAGGTTGTGGATTTCTCACTTGACACGAACATTCCTACAGTCGACACAGTTGTAAATAAGTACATGACGCAGGAGTTAGGGGAGGTAAGGACCGAAAAGATAGATAAATTCCGTCACTGGTTAGATAGCTTAGCGCTTATGGAAAACGACACGATTTATGACTGGATTGTAATTCTATTGTGTCTACGAAGAATAGTGTGAGTGTTATTAAGATATATAAATAAAAACGATAACATCAGACAAATAACCAAATCAGTGCCATTATTATAATACATAAGGAAACATCAGATTAAGTACTTTGTACATACGTCCTGACTACCAACAGATATCATGCCACAAATAGCCACGACGCATAGACACCACGGCTATAAAGTCAAAAACAGTCCATGTGAAAAATGGACCACATAAATCAAAGATACTACGGGAACTAGCCCACAAACAGCATACAAGGATGCTGTCTCCAGAATACTCTTAAACCCCTAAAGCTTTGCCGCGAGACATAAAAAGGTTCCGGCGTACAGACAGACAGAGACAGACTGACTAACTGACTGACTGACGTAATGGGAAGACGATATTTATCCTTTGATGTTGGTGTCCATGTTTGCCACTGGTAGTCTCTCATTGGTATTAAAACTTTATTGAACAGTGCTCTTTTTGTCAATTGTTACATGAATGTTCCACAGTATTGATGACATCTATTCAATTATCTGATTCGCATTATTGCATATCTGATTGATCTTGCTTCATTTTCATTGGACAACATTATGTTATGTTCCTCCAGGGCCATAGGCGGCGCATAGGGCAGAAAACCATAGCTTTCCATTTCTGTCTTTGTGTTGCCAGGTCTTTCAATTGTTGCGTGTTGTTTAGGTTCATTGACATGCCTTCTCTATTAATGGTTCTTCGTAGAGTTTCTCTAGGTCTCCCTCTTCTTCTTACTCCAGGTGGCACCCAATATAGTGATTGCTGGGGAATTCTTAGGCTGTTCATTCTGAGAACATGGCCGATGTAAGTCCCATTACGATGTCCCGACAACATTATACCCCATAGATATTTGAAGTATCTCACTTACTTTAGTTGCTGCTAATCTTCTGTAAAGATTTTAGTATTTAGTATTGGTCATAACGTGTGCTATTTGCGATTTCATTTTCATATCTTAGTCTTTAACTGCAATGTTCAGGTTATCAAAGTGCCGCTGCAGTTTATTTTCAATAGCTGATAGTATGGCTTGATCAACAGGAATTTTAAGGTTATTAAAGCCTACCGTCTTTATTAGTGTGTGCTGTCTTACTGATCTGATCGATCGTGGTTATAAACAGCAGGAACAAAGAAGAACACATCCCTCTGCGTGAACAATTACTTGATGCTGTGGGGAGTTGAAGTTAAAGGGTGTCGTATTCATTTTTGTGCATGGCAATGTAGGTGTTAAAAACAATGAGTGAATGGATAGTTTAGCAGGTCCTGGCACTGTGCAACGGACCGCGCAGATATATTGATTGAACTGTTTAAGAGAAACTGCACAATCGAACGAAATTAATGAAGATAATGATTTCTTTTCCATGTTCAGAATAAAGGAGCCGGGCTGAAATGTAGTGTGACCATAAGAGGACAATATCTTCACTGCAAAGAATGTTTTCCAACCAGCAGAGAAACTAGCAGTCGTTGTGTAATCGTGTATATACACCGGGGGATATTTGAACATGAATAGGTATGTCATGTTAATCTCTCGACTAACTAACGCTTCCCAGTCTCATACCATTCTCAGCTAGCATATTATAGACATGATGTAATAGTAATCACATCCTTTCCAAATTCATGCAGATCTTTAGCCAATCTTCCTGCTTCTGTGAGTGTCACGTTCTTGTGGACTTTAATATCTTGTATCCATCTTCTTCATGGTATACCTCTTTGCGTTACCATGGCATCATCCCTGACATTGTAGTATTTTCTAGACTACCATGTAATTTTCTGTAGCGATTATATTGTAATTCTCAGAGAAGCTTGTTGTTTAGCCAATGTTATTATACATTCGATTCTCTCTCAGGATTTCCATATTGGTGATCATTTATATTACATATATTTATTGTTAACGTTTTAGTAGGTTATGTAAATTTATTGTTTAAGATTTGTATCGATTAGGTACATTTATTGATTAAGTTTGTAGTAGAGTACATACATTTATTGCTTACGTTTGTAATATATTATGTACATTTATTAAGTTTGTAATAAATTACATACATTTATTGTTTCGGATTGTAATAGGTTGCTTACATGTATTGTTTCAGTGTGTAATATATATTGTTTCAGTTTGTTATGTATATGGTGTCAGTGTGTAGTAGGTTACTTATATTTGTTGTTTCTTCTTCAGCATTCTTTAGCATTCATTCTCAAACTCCCACTGGATTTCTCTTGTAACAGGACAATGATCCTACAAGATTTCCAGTTCAATGTAGTGCAGAGAATGGAAATGCGTTGTATTGCCGTTTTATGTGCGCCGATGGCCCAACACATCCGTCTTCGGCGGTATTTGTTGTTTCAATTTGTAATATATATATATATTGATTCAGATTTAAATCGATTACATATATTTACTGCTAAAGTTTGTAATATATATTGTTTCAGTTTCTAATAGATTACGTATCTTTATTGTTACAGTCTGTAATAGAATTACCTACAAATATTGTTAAAATGTGTAATATATTACTTACATTTATGGTTAACTATAGAATGTGGGCACGTCCTGTTCAGTTTAATGTGGCTTCAACGGAAATTCGTGTGGTTAGTTGTTTACAGAAAATATGTTTCAGTAATTTCAACATAATTTAACACTAATATTCTCAGGCGTCGTTTACTGTTCCAAGAGTTGATTATGTTTGAAAATATCTCTATCTGATCTGATAGTTACCATACGCTATGTATGTTAATGTATTTCATTCAAAAATTCCTGGTTATATTGTGATCATGAATGAAAATACATACAAATAATGAATAGAAGGCTGTAAAGACTTATTATACAAATAAGATGCTGGCAAACAGTATTAGAGCCTGTTCAGGACAGCTGACACCACCAGCAGTGAAAAAATGAATCCATTACTAACTCAGATAATGGCATACATTCATAGAAAGATGCTACAAGAACCAAGTTGTTTGAACCTACTGTAATGTTACCACTACCTTGGAATATATACCCATAACGACACGCACATGCATATATTCAACATACATTCATATTCATCCGGTAACAAACACACCAACGCAATACAAACCATTAACCATAATACTGCAAAGTTGCAATCATAACTAAGGTGTAATCAACAAAAATATTAGTCTCGAATGAACCATGGGAATTAATGATGTTTATTATAAATAAATATAATACGAGGGTTTTTGTTATTTAGTTACTTGAGAAAGGAAATACAATATTAAAAGTAGTTAGCAAATACATTTTTAAAATGCCGCTAGTAGATAATTAGCAAACGATATAACTAAGTTACTGTGCCTGTAACAGCAATATGAAAATAAGTTAAACCGACAGTTGGGAATGAGTAGGAGATCACAGAAATCAACAAATAATACAGTGAGGATATAGGTAGTAGTTTCATTTTGGTTGGTCAGCAGTCTATGTGGTGCCCTGCCTGAAAGGGGAACAGAGGATATCAATACTGTAATCAGCTGTAAACGTTATTTGAGGCGATAAATTATGTTTGGAACTGAGTTCGCAGTCCAATGCCATAAGCTGAAGTGACCCAAATGTCATGCTGAAATTAGATGTGTTAGGCCAAAATGTATATCGTAGTCAAGCTGTATACTATCATACAAAGCATTCCGTTCTCTGAACTATATTATACGAAACTTGGAACAGGGTATTGAGGTATTGCTAATCACTGATAGCCATACCACACATGATAACATTGATGTGTTAACACTGATTAGCAAATCTTCATTACAAAATTCCACGTTTCCTCTGCTAGATTACAGTTTTGCTTCAATGATTACATATGATCGATTTTCTGAACAGCGTCCTGTTTAGAAGGAGACATTAGAGAATGAATGCAGAAGTAGAAGAAACAAAAACTGATTAGAATTTACGTTTTTATACTCTTGGCTCTCAAGAGGTGTTCAGGCTCTTTCCAAAAGTATGTCAGCGAAAGAGAAAGCTCGTGCATTTCCTAAATTCTGAAAATCTAGGTTGTCCATTCTCTAGATATAAATCTAGGTAATCCAATCTAATGATATAAATCTAGGTATTCCAATCTAAAGATATACATTTAGGTAATCTTTTCTCTAGATATACAACTAGGTAATCCATTCTCTAGATGTAAATCTAGGTAGTCCATTCTCTAGATATAAATCTAGGTTATCCATTCCTTAAATATGATGCCTTGATCGACGATCTAACAAATTGTCATCGTAAAACATCCGTTGTTTATGTAACAGATTCATAGTTAAAAGGAAATTGAAATCATCTAAAGATGTTGCTTTCTCTAAATTTAAATTATTAGTGTCTAAAAATATTTCAAAAATTGGACATTGGAACGTGAAAATAATGCTTCAAACATGGATAACAGCACATATATGTAAGGAAATGAAGAACTATAGATTGGATATTCTTGGCAACACAGACTGGAAAGACTTTAAGTCAAACGAGACACTAAGAGAAGAGACAAAACAAGAATAAATCCCAGACGTTATCAAAAAAGGCGGTGGGCACACATCGGTCACGCACTCAGAATGAATGAAGACGAATACAACGTCAAGTCTTTACATGGTCACCGAGTGGTAGGAGAAAAAGGGGAAGACCAAAAATAACACTGAAAAGAACTATCGAAAAAGAAATCACAACATCTGGTATGAAAACAAACGATCTGGAACATCTGGCTGTTGATAAACAAGCATGGAGAGCTATGACCTCTGCCCTATGCGTCAAGTTTGGCGCGAGAGGAACATTATGATGAATCCATTATTTAGATATAAATCTAGGTAATCCATTCTTTATATATAAATCTAGATGATCCATTCTTTAGATATAAATCTAGATAATCCATTCTTTATATATAAATCTAGATGATCCATTCTTTAGATATAAATCTAGGTAATCCATTCTTTAGATATAAATCTAGATAATCCATTCTTTAGATATAAATCTAGGTAATCTATTCTGTAGACATTAATCTTAGTAATCCATTCTCTAGATATAAATCTAGGTAATCCATTCTTTAGATATAAATCTAGATAATCCATTCTTTAGATATAAATCTAGGTAATCCATTCTTTAGATATAAATCTAAGTAATCCATTCTCTAGATATAAATCATGGGGAGTACGTTACTCATTTTCGCTGATCCAACTGATACCAGCTTTTCATTGCTCACTGCAACGTTGGGTTGCCAACTAAAGAAAAGACGAATAAGCCAACTGATGTGGGCAGATTGTAGGGACAATGTCGGAAGAAAGATTTGGTCTAGGTATCAATGATTAACGGTGTATACTAGAGCAGCAATGCTGTCAGTAACTGAATCATATACATTGTTAATTAAGTTCAGCGAGTTTTACTGTGACGTCAAATCAGGTATTCCTGATATATGTCATAAATGCAGCGAGTTGCTACTATGACGTTAATAAAGATTTTCTGGTGCACTTCATTAAGTATAGCGAGTTGTTACTGTTGCGTCAAATCAAGTATTCCTGGTTTACGTCACTAAGTGCAGTGAAATGTTACTGTGACGTCAATAAAGTATTCCTTGCTTGTGCACGTCATTTAGGTAATGAGAAATACATGGGTGATCAGAATATTTCAACAAAGGTGTAAGTAGCAGAAAAGAAATGAATAGAAATCATCAAAAATATTTTGAACAAACATGGAAACGGTAAAAAAAACCAGGAGAAATATATGACATTTGAACGAAAACTAGAGCTTCTACCTTTCCGTTTAACCTCAAGTGTGGGCCAGCAGTAACAGCATTCACCTGGGACGAGACTATAGACAACGGTGGACATAGGTAAAATGTTGTGAGAATTACGTTCCCATACATTTCTTTCTGAGAGGATATGTTACTCATTTCTTTAGGCATGATCAACACGGGAGTCATTGATGATATATATCATGGATGCAAAAATATTGATAGTTGAACTGGAAAGGCAAATTTTGTGATATATATATATATATATATTTTTTTTTTCCTAGACGTTGTCTTCATCGATCGTGCTTACTCTGAACGCCTCTATGTCTCGGGTAAGCAGGACTGTATTGGTCATAAACATGTTCATACATTCCTCGATGCATCGTCTTCTTGGTTTTCGTCTTCATCTCTTCTCTGCCCTTCAGAATCAACTTTTATTGTGATACATCAATTGTAAAATAAAAGTGAGAAAAGACGTGACAATGTGTGAATTTCATTTGTATAGAAGAGTTGTAAAGAGCAAAAATTGTTCATATTTTCTCTAAAAGACAGATACTATACTTATCTAGTATCTAGTATCTGCTTCGTGCATTTTAAAGACAAGTAATTTGACCAATATACGCGATTCTTTAGATTAGCCCTGAGAGTATCATAGATGCCATCTAGAAAGACAAAAAAGGTATAAAGAGATGGTGGTTACTTAAAAATATCAGAAAGTGATAATATTTATTTTTCTGACTCAGATCTGGAAAAAATGGTTACAACATACAAGAAAAAAGGCAAAAGAGATTATGGACGACATTGTGGCATGTCAAAGAATCAGCAGCAGTGCTAATAAAAGATAGTGAAAATAGAGAGCTTTGGAGATCCAGCTACGCCATCCGACACTGCAACTTCTGATGAATTTCACAAACAAAAATTACATTTTTGCAATGAGACTAAAATGAGACTATGGCATGAAATATCCCCTAGCAACGTTGCCTACATCATGACGAGTCCGTTGTCATGTATCAAAATTACAATTAGGCGTTTCCATTAAATTCAACATCGATTGTGAAAACAATAAAAACCTTTTCAATTCAAATAGCATATAAGAATATATTAATTATACATGTATTAGAAAAACATTCATGAGGGTGGTTGAAACAACCGTATACATTCATTCTACGCGGAAGGTTGAAACATCCGTACACATCCATTTACCGTCATTCTACGCGGAAGGTTGAAACATCCGTACACATCCATTTACCGTCATTCTACGCGGAAGGTTGAAACATCCGTACACATCCATTTACCGTCATTCTATGTGGGAGAATGACGGTAATCTGGAGAGACATTATACAGCCGTGACCATTGATTGTACTATACGACTTAACTGCAAAAAGTAAACATGCCTTCATTCGTAAGTTTATGATTATTATAATGATTTCCATTGGTTACTATATATATATTTTTGAGTAGCCTTAGCTATTTTTCCATTCCATTCGATTTCAAGTATATCAATATTGACCAACATAAAACACGGAAATAGTCAAGAAAAGGAAAGAATAAATGCCTAATTAATTCAGAGAATAGGTCCTTTACTGCCGTCTATAGCCGATCAGTCGCGATAGAGCTGAGACATTGGGCTGGAAAAGCTATAATGGATAGATCAATGTTAAGTTGTGGCAGAGTTGAGTTATTTGGGCAGTTATGGGTGCACTATAAAGTGATGAAGGGGGGCATTTATGGGTGTACTACAACGTGATGAAGTAGGACATTTATGCGTGCACTATAAAGTGATGAAGTAAGGCAGTTATGGGTGCACTATAAAGTGATGAAGTAGGGCAGTTATGGGTGCACTATAAAGTGATGAAGTAGGGCAGTTATGGGTGCACTATAAAGTGATGAAGTAGGGCAGTTATGGGTGCACTATAAAGTGATGAAGTAGGGCAGTTATAGGTGTACTATAAAGTGTTGAAGTACGGCAGTTATGGGTGCACTACAAAGTGATGAAGTAGGACATTTATGCGTGCACTATAAAGTGATGAAGTAAGGCAGTTATATGTGCACTAAGAAGTGATGAAGTAATTATGTGTGTATTACAAAGTGATGAAATGTTGCAGTTATATGTGCACTAAAGAGTGATGAAGTATTAGGCTGATGGACTGACAGACCGAACATTTATGGGAATGTCTCCTGCACTGTGGTGCTAGTACCAAATAAAGAACACACCATTGCTTTAACATGGACAGGGAGGGAGAAACGAACAATGACATTTATTTAAGGAATAAAATAAACAACGAATCACACTTTATTGCATTGTACATTCACAAGGGAACTGAACAATTGATACCATCTATAGCAGAAAGTGTTGCCAATTTTGTTACCCCCTCCTTCACTGGTCAACAACTATCAAGAATTCAGGCTCCCCCATCAACCTGTGCTTAATTATGTCAACAACAAAAAACCACCCCCACCATAAAAATCATTTTAGCAAAAATAAATACCAAAAAATTATTGTTCCAAAAAAAGTACCAAAACATAAAATGTTTCCCATTTTTACCAATAAAAATGTTTCGTTTTCTTCTTCGTCCTCGTTCTCCAGTCCAAGTCAGGCAATAATATGGATTTATTTCATCAATGAAATGTACTGTTGTCATCAGTCCAGAGACAGGGCCGTAGAGTTTGTCCTCCAGAGCTGTTTCAGATGGTCATATTTTTCTTCTTGTGGGCAGTTCTGTAAAATATGTTCCGTGTTCAAATACCAACAATTGATTTGGCGTATAAAACATGATTGTTGACGTCAACTTTTGTGAAACTCCCTCTCCCTTAACAACAATCAAACTTGTTTAGATCCCTTTCCTCATAACTGTAGACTTCATGTATAGACAGCCTCAATATTTTCAAATCCAAAGCTAAACATGACTGTTCACCGTGTCTCACGATAGAGGAAGCTAATCCTGAAGTAAAAGGATTCAGCAAATATCATACAGAAAAAATGCGACGAATAAAAGCTTTGTGTAAAACAAACTTAGTATAGAAATGTGAACAAAGTATATATCATACACATAATTCACATAATTATCACAAGCGGTAGTATAAAATAATATAAGTATGTTTTAAAATAGTATAAATTCAATAAATGTATAGTCAAAGTATAATCAATGAACCTGTTCACTCATAAGTGTGTAATCAATGTATACCTATATTCAATATAGGTATAACCAATGACAATATTTATCATTGCCTGTATTCTTTAGCTAAGATTATCAACATAACCATCAATTCAGGTAATAATTGATCAACATAACCATCAATCAATGTAATAATTTATCAATCAAGGTAATAAATCGATAAAGATAATCATCAATAAAAGTAATTATTATTGATCGTCAATCCAAAATAATCATCAATCCCCGCAATCATAGTGAAGCCATTTAACGTGGATACTATTGTAATTTACTTTATTATACATTTTTATAGTGCTTATTATGGTGAGGTATGCCTATTTTAACTGCAAAAGTTAGTTAAGTTATTGTTAAGGTATTTCTTAATCATAAAAAATATGTAGATAATGGTTTGGTTAATCCTGTTACAACGACTTTCGAAAATTTCATTGTTAATTGTATAGCCTTTTCCGTCGTGGCAGACGGTCTGAATGTCAGATTATTTTTTTGGCACGACACGAATATCAGTTCTCATGGCTTAATCATTTGAATCGTGATCGATTTAGTCTGTTGCAGAAGACGAATGAGAACATTTCTTTGTGGGATTGTTTTTACTAGCGTCTGAGACTTCGGTTTTCTGCTTCACTAAATAGAGTTCTCAAATTTCAAGCACAACTGCAAAGTTTTTTTCTCTATGTGACGCCATATTCTGCAAGCTTTTTCTCATTTATAAGAAGCCAAGCCATGACAAGAGCATTCAATACTGATCTGCATATACCTTTATATCTCAACTTTGGTCTCCCTCCTATTCTAGCACCATTTCAAATTTTCCTATTCAGTATTTTCTGAAAGCATGTGGCTGTTCATCCTTTGAATATTGCCAAGTCACAAACGGTTTCATAATAATGATTATTATTAATGCATTTTCATTTTTTTTACAAAAAAGTTATATATTATAGTTAGGTAACCCTTTCAACGGTGTACGTGTGAGTCCAGTTAGGCTTATATCAGAGTATGTGCATATAAAATAGTGGAGGTTGCGGTTCTGGTAATTCTGCAATCAACGTCCCCTAGTATTTATATGAATAAAATTTTTTGGTTTGGTTTGGTTAAATAAAAATTACATCGTATGGTGATGTACACAGCTTTCAACCGGGGACCGTGGATCTTAGTTGAGTTAGGTTATAACATAGCTGCTAGCTATGAAAGAACTATTGGAGGACGCACTTCTGGTAATTCAGTCATCACGATCTCCGGTGATAATCTAATTTTAAGTTAGTAATCAACATACATATTTATTTCTGAATGTTGTCAAACATCAGGTATCTGTAAATGAAGTTATTATTAATACATTTAATAGACAACAATGTCATACATCAGTTTTCACCAGTATTGCTACTTCACAGGTATAAGAGAGATTGCTCAAAATTACTCTTAACACCGTCAGCATTTGAGTACTCAGCTTCCACTTTTGTATTGTCCTTATCTTTCTCTGTTGAATTCGAAGCAGTTGCTCTTGGTTTGAAGGAACTATTTACGTCTGGTTTTCTGGATTCATTTGTCACCGGCTTGTTTGTCTTTTTGGAGCTGTAAATGTAGGGGTTAGAGTACACACCTCCGTCTATGGGAACATCTTCAGAGTGATCGTGTTTGAAGGGCCCCACATCTAGAGTCTATGGAGAAAAGATTTGTAAAATTAAAATAACATTATAATTATTAATTGGGCACTTGCCCTCATGAACAGAAAAATTAAACCGTATTGCATTGGCTACAAACGCATTCAATAAATTATCAAAATATCGGGCATTCAAAAACGCTAAGAAACAACACAAAACTCAAAATCTTCAACTCCTGCATAACTCCAACATTAACATGTGGATGCGAAATTTGGAAAGTAACATCAAAATTAGAACAAAGACTAAACATCTTTGAAAACAAATGTCTTAGACGACTACTGAACATACATTGGTCGGACTTTAAATCAAACACAGTTGTCAGGCAAGAAGCAAAACAAGAATATGTATCCACCTATATTAGAAGTCGTCGCTGGAATTACATCGGACACGGACTGCGAATGGATACCAAAAGACTCCCCTATCAGGCTTTGATGTGGTCACCAAGGGGCAAAAGAAAACGAGGAATACCAATAGAGACCTTACGTAGAACTATTACAAGACAGCGCTTCACCATTGGTATCAGAAACAATGAAGACCTAAAACAAATTGCAATAAAACGTGAGACATTGAAATTTGTGACATCCGCCCTATGTGCCGTCTTTGGCCCTAGAGGAATAACTTACTAACTTGCCCTCAATCCTCACACAAAGCAGAAAATTTAATTTTTTACGTCCCTTTCTTGATCGCAACATATCATGTGATATAATGTGTCATCACTTCCCACTTCACATTGCTCGTTTTACCTGGAACTAGATCTAACCATAACGCTGTAGCCATTACCGTGTACACTTTAAGACCTATTGGTTAATGGAAAATCAAGCCTTCCTAATTACTCTTTTCATTATTTTCGTGATTTTCATTGGTCAGTATAATTATACTGTGTGTATAATAAAGGGAAGCCAATGAAAGTCAAAAGAATAGTAAAATGAGTTATTTAGAAGGCTTGATTTTCCATTTGCCAATATGTCTTATAATGTCGAAGTTCATGTTATAACCATATACCCGTGAACGGCCAATACACGGAAATAAGAAATACATTTTTTTTGCTTTGTGGAGGATTCAACTCCAAATATCAATAATTGAGCTTGGGAAAACTTGATGTTTTCATTTCTGACGAGATATCTTCGTTATATGTATACTAGATTCGTTCGTATCCCGTCATCTTGTCGGGGCGAAATGTATTGGGTTGCTTACCATGATATGCCTCACATTGCCAATGTGCTTGCCAACCCGGCTCACCGTATGGGAATAAAAGCGAGTATGACATTGGAACCATATTCGAGCTAAGTATATTTACATTGATGAACTGCTTTATTGGATTCAATGGGTAAATGCAAATGCCGAGGTTAAAAATTCTCCATCTTCGTTGACGAAAACCATTGCAACCTCGTTAGATTGGATCATTATAGCGACGTTGATCAGATTGATGATCGCGCTTGAAGACCATGTTTACTATTGGGATTACTCTTCCAATTTTAGCAGTATCCTAAATGTCTCTTGCTTCGATATCACACATTAACAGATACAACTGCTAGTCTATTGCGTTGACGAGAAAATATATCGATTTTATCAAGAATTTCTCTTTCGCATGTAGTATATGCTGCGTGTGCTTGTTAAAACGTCTGTTGCTTGAGTACTGTACAGAATATACAACTGGGCGAACTGTGGAAAACTTTGTATAACGGTTGTATATGAGAAGTTCAATGATAAGTTTGTCCATGGAATTTTAAAATAAATGGACCTCGACCTTGACAATTCATAAATTTAGTTCCCATTGACGCGAAAGAAAGACCGCTATTATAAGAGCAAATATTCTTGCGAAAATGTGTATATTTATGGTATGTATTATCAGAGAGTAGCAAACTCGGGATACTCCAGCTTATTACCATGGGTGTCTTGTGGCTTTGAGAGCGTTATCTTTCGCATTAGGCTACAGCTTGTAACTTGCCATCGTTATTGTTCGTCCATACAATTTTTAGCACCACAAAATTGAAATATACTATCGAATATTCTACAATTATGTGCAGCAACACGATCTTCAGAAAAATTTGCTACTTCATTTGAAATTGCTTGACTTCGTCACATTTGTGACAATGAGTGAGCCCTGATATCTGCAGCTAAACGTCTCTGCGTTTACTCAACAGCTTCATTACGAATGTGACGACGTTGGCATTCTCTATTCATAGCTTGTCGATTTTCTCTTTGCGCTGGTGATTCTAGCTTAGCTCGACGTCGATGCAAATCAACATCCTTAGCAAGTCGTGTTTGTCTTTGTTGAAGGCTTTCTTGATCAATTCATTGCATCTCTTTTTCAATTCTATGTCTATGCTCTGCAACGTTTGCGACATGAATCCTAGCGAGTGACTCTTGACATCGACGACTCAACCATCTAGCTTTTCGCTCTTTTGTTTTTTGACGCATTCTTGCAATTGGATCATCTTCATCCATAATTTAAAGCAAACGTATATTTTAAATATAATGTATTTTAGATAACTTTAACTACAAGCCGATACAGAAGTTTACTTGTTAGCGCATCAATAACGACTGTATACAAAAATGTCGTCTGCTTTGAATAACGTCACAAAACATCGTTTTGATTGAATGTTGCACGGAATTCCGTGACGTAAGTGCGCTATTTATAGAGCCTTCCGGAGATACTGACAGAACACACGGCTATTATATTATAGATATAAAGAATATTGATAATATCAATATTTTATCGGTTGTTGCTTTATCCAGAAACATTTCAACTTTAACATTGATACATGCATATATATATATATATATATATATATATATATATATATATATATATATATATATATATATATATATATATATATATATATATATATATATATATATAAAACATCATAACCCGTCTGGGTCTTAGGGGTAGAAAATCTAAGGCATCAACACATACAATTATCCATCGATTTTTATCTTCCGCTTACATTTGCATTAACAGAATATGTATTAACTTAATTTATTTGGTATCCTCTAGTATATGTCTTTAGGAGCGCATTCCTGTGGCTACAATTGATGACTGTAGTCACAACCACAACAAACCCCAGAGTTCCGGATCTACCCTTATCCTTATGAAACTGTCGACCACCACCTTTTTGAATATCCAGTAGGGATGACGTCAGGAACATGCTTCTTCCTCTAAGGCCATGATAAATGGAACACCTTATATAGAACAAAATATGGAACAAATATGGAACAAAACAATAGCTCACAAACACATGCATATACCACACAATGCCATTGGGTCAAAGAGCACTATCCGATGGACCGATGATCCGATTTAAGTGGCTGGATCGAGACCGTCGACGGTAAAGACCTTCGTACAGAAAATAAATACTACTTCATTCGTTACGTTATTGATTATTGTCGTGTTTTCGTTGGTCATATTTATATACTTGGATTCGCATGCCAAAAAAGCCAAGGCTGACCAACGAAATAATAAAAAATTAGTCTTTCATGTCATGTTTACTTTCTGTACACATGTCTTTACTGGAGCCCGGTCATTGCTGGATCAGAAACCAACCAATAAACCATGACTTTTGTTATCATTGTGTTGGCATCTGAAGACTGGAATTATTTAAGACAATATTCAGATTGTATGTAGCATTGATAATCTCTTTTAACCTTTTAACAGCGTACATGAATCATATCGACTGTGTAAACAAAGCCATTACCTCGCCATCAACCAGTGCTGTTTCTATCTTATATTCATCATCATAATCTTCACCAATATCTATTGTCGCATCCTGAAAAAAAAACGTTGTTGTTAGTGTGTATTTTCAGTGTGATTATATTCAGTTTTTTTCAATCAACGACTCACTCGTCAAGTACACAGTCTTGTGGACTCATCGGTATAATTCTTAAAGTTATGCTATTTGACATTTCCCATGATTTTCACTGTCTGTTGAAACAAAGAATAGTTAAAGTTACCAATTAAATCGGGGTGCAAAGGGAACGCATTGCTCTAGGCGGACCCAGGGTTAGCAGATAACCAAGATCCCAAATGTACCTCCACGCGGTGCACCCTGGAAACAGAAATACAGCAGCTCGAGCTGATTCTGGCCAAATCATTTGGGGATCGTGTCCGAGAATGTGGAGGTAGCAGATGAAAAGAAATTTGCCTGCACAAGAGACAGATATATCTCCGACACCACCAGCATCACCACATATAGCGACACTGTCGACATACAGTGAAGCTAGTCAGTCCAGTCCGAACATTGGAGGGGCGGCCAATGTAAAATGCACGTAAAGGTAGATGCATGGCGAGAGACATAGATTTCATACCGAGTACAATGAAACAATGAAAGGGCAGAACAGCGCTAGAGGGCAGCGCGAACTGCAAATAGAAAGTGAAAAGTCCCTAGGAAAGGGGAACTACAAGCTCCGTCAGCTCGAGACGAGTTTCTAGTTACCTGTGTTCCTTACAGGCAGAGACCCAGACCCATTCATTGGCGTTTGGTAAAGCAAGAAGACCTAATCCAACTCTAATGTCGAGCCTTCCTAAACCGGAAATATGCTCGCGAAGAGAAAGGGTTCCGTACTCGATGCGCTCATGCACAAAAGGGACAACGATTTAGCCCTGGCCCAACTCTACTGTCAGGTTTTCCTACACCGGAAATACACTTGGAGAGAGAAAGGGTTCAGTACCTGATGGGCTCAGGCGCTATTGGGACAAGGACGCTCAGCTCGAGAACGCCTTGCTCTCAAACGCGTGGTGTGAGACTCGAACTTGGACAAGGGGTACACGATGTCGGTGAATGACACCTTGGCTAAGAGGGCGAAAGAGCCAGGGTCCAACTCCTCTGTTGAGTTCTTCCCCTTAAGGAATCAGGCTCACGGATGAGAAACGGTTCAGTACCCAATGGGCACAGGCACAGCACGTCCAATTACACGAGGCAAGTTCATAGACAGTGGAACACCTTGTGTGAGTCAGACTAGAGCAAAAATCGTCTGGGCGAAGAGTCACTACTACGCGTGCCTGGAGACAGATATAGAGGCTGTCACAGGCTAAGGGTAGCTCACCCGAATTGTCAAGGCATGCCGAAATCGGATGTGCTAGGCCTACAAGGCGCATAACGGTGGCACAACGTAATCACGCTCCCGGCGGAAATCGCACGGATATCCGTGATGGTTACAATGGAGCGAATGAAAAACAAACAATCAAACAAACAAACAAACCAATTAAAACCACGGAAACAGTCAAATATAATAGCGTTTCCTTTGAATGATCTTCTTCTTCTTCTTCTAGTTCGCAGTTTGACATGTCTACGCAGCAAGTCCGGTTTTCTTAATAAATGCTGCTGTATTTGAAAGCTCCTCAGTGCTCCCATACATCTTTCCGTGGATATCAATCTCTGTAGGCCAGTGCTCTTCCCTTAACTGGTTTAGTGTACTGCAGTCTTGCAGGTTATGTTCAACAATCTGTTCTGCCTGCCCACAAGGGCAAAGATGGGATGGGACCAGTCTTGGTACATTTAAGTGGCTGTTTAATCGGTTGTGTCCTGTTCTGAGGCGGAAGATAATAACCTGCTCAGCTTTGTCGAGGTAGTGATTGTTGTCTTGTTGGTGGTAGACTTTCCTGATAGCTTTAATGAGGGTCCTCTTTTATTGGTAGGTGATTTCTTGATCTTTTTGTTCCTGTGTTGCTCTATCCTTTTCCAGCCAATCTGCCTCTTCATTCCCTGGTATGCCACAGTAGGATGGTAACCACTGTAGTACTACCTTTCTTTGGATGCCCACTTCTCGTATGGCTGCCTTCAGTTTATTGTAGTCAAGGGCTTGTAGGACAGACATAGCATCACATCAGTAAGAAGTACCACATGTTGACATTGGCCTGTTGTGCTTTTAATTATTTCTGCAGAAATATTTAAAACCTGTACTTCTGCAAAGTAGTTGGAGCAGAAAATTCCAGTTGGTGAACATGGATTTATATTCCCTTTTTAAAAATATTTTACCATTGTCTATGCAGAAAAGTACAAGAGCATGCCAGCACATCCAATGAGGGACAGATACGGTGACCTAGCCAGTGGAAGACTGAAGAGGAGCAGTTGTATACATCGATCCAAAAAACTAAACAGAGAATATAAGGAAGAACTACCAGACATAACAAGAGAGATAACAAAAACACATCTTCCTGTTCCGTGGGAGCAATACCCAAATTTCACTATCAGAACAACAATAAACAACCACTATACTATGATAGAACAGAATAATATCCAAAAGAAAACAATAGTATGCAACACGATTGAAGATATGTACCCAAGAGAACCATGGATTCCACAAGTATATATCAACGGATCAGCAACCAGAGCAGTGAAGAATGTGGGTTCTAGAGTGTAAATAAAAATACTTTAATACCCAATGAATCAACAGGACTGTATAATTGACGAGGTACTCAGCTATTGTTATTGTGGTTATATTTAGTTTTATTGCTATAATACGTGGGTATTTCCAGTCTGGTTATATCCAATGGATATCACATTTGTGGTTATATTCAAGCGGTATTTCCATTGTGGTGATGTCCAGTGGGCATTTCCATGATGGTTACATCTAGTGGATATTCCCATTATATTCAGTAGGTATTACAATTGTAGTTATTTTCAGTGGAAATTTCAACTGAGGTTATTTTCAGTGGGTATTTCCATTGCTGCATTAATGCATTTTTTTTTCAATATGGTTATATTCAGTGTTTACAAGGATGGAGATCGCCATCATAATATTTGAGAATGTCATCAACTAAGCTAATTAGCAACACAAGGAATATGAAATTTTTTGTGGAGACACATTGTCACTTACGCAACTCGGCACGGTACTTGATTGACATCTTAGTAGAAATATGACGCTAAATGACAAGTATCAGTCAATATGAAATAAACATAGTGTTTCAATATGAAGACTGACAGAGATAAAAATACACAAGGGAATGTCTATAAATTATGTCCCACAATTCGGGGGCGGGTCTCACAAATTATGACAGTTGCTAAGAAGGGGGACTGGGAATTGGCAAACGTTGACTTTAAAGAAACTTAGTTTTATACACCAATAAAATTGTTTGAATTTGAAATATTTTTCCCAACATCTGAAACAAATAATTCTGTTTTTTCGTACTTATACTACTAAATATTATTTAGGAGGGGTGGTTTAAATATCTTTTGACACAATTAAGCAAGTATGATCTTGTATTATTGACAACCATTGACAAGGTGAATGGTGGGTATTATAAAATGTGTAAAGCAATTGTTGATGTAATTTATGGAGAAAACCTAAGGAAAAGTCAAGATGTTCAAGCTGACGACAATAAATCACACGGAATAATAACCACAGAAAACATGAGCATACTATAATCAATTATAAATAAGAAATAACACATTTAAAATTAAGCTGACCTGTTCTTCATAAACCCTGTTTGTGAAACCTGTAGTTCCCTGAGGCCTGTGGAAGTAAATAAATAATGGTAACAATACACTATATTGCATTTAAGCAATGATGAATGCTACTTAAATACTTTATTTTCATAATGAATTCCAATCAAAAACTTTTTTGAATTCTTCCATCAGATCGATGATGTCAATAAATTAGGAATGAAGTTGGAGTTTTAAGCAATATTTAATTGTTTAAATTATCTTTTACCCGTTGCTACTAGAGCTTGCAGTTTATTACGTCTTGTAGATATCATATTACAATAATGAATAAAAGTAACTGGACAACAAGGAAATGTGGCAGGGCGCATGGTAACAACGGGGAGGTATTAGTTTTAAAACAAAGATTATAGGTGTCTCTATATTACTCAAATGTTAAGAGACAAAGAAAGCATATTTATTGCGGATAATATTAAAGGCTTTCTTCTCGTTCTCTTTTCGCGTTATACTTCGTTATGCCTCGTACCGTCAGTGGTAAAAGAGTTTTGTGTAGACATCCTTTTTGTGTGATTTCCATATGTTTGTTTTCGTTGATTCTTTTATTTTCGTAATTCATCTTTAGATGAAGGCACGACGACTAAAATCAAGCAAATATTTAAATAATATATTTATATATATTTTAGTGACTTATATATTACTAAAGTCGAGCAACTATTGATGTTGATGTTTTTATGTCCTTCTAGACGATAGTAGTATTTTTGTGCTATAAGAACAATAATAGAGTGGAGCGCACGGTCGTGTGGTTAGAATGCCGTTTTCAGACCCATGAGGGCCCGGGTTCAATCCACGCTTGGGACAGGATTTTTTATTTCGGAGGTACAATCAAAATCCTTTCTGTACATGTCGCGGCGTCTGATATGACAAAGCGGACTTTATTTCCACAACCCATGGAAAGCCACTCTGCACTCCTTCACATGCAGTAACGAAATAACTATAATCTATGATCCATGACGATGTTACGTGCTAAGAACGATCTGAATTACAAGGAATCTTCCATAGTATATACATGAAATCACAGGCCCACTTTTACCATTGTGTCTTCTTTTGTGTCTTTTCAAACGTGCAGACTTTAGACTATCTGCAGTTCCTGATCTTTCCCGTCCATGCAACGCGATCCATACCATCCTGTACCCATGATTCCGTATGGACGCCTGTATTATGAACATCCCATTTGCACACGTCTTTGTACCAAGTAGAGGTCAACACTAAAATCATTTTCCAACTGTAATTCTCCATAAATCCGATCCTTCTGTATTCTACCATCTTCCATCCTCCTAGTGTGTCTCAGCTATCAGAGTTTGCGCTAAATGAGCATCAAAAATACAACTGTTTCAATAATAATATATTATTACAGTGGAGCAACTGTTTGAGTAATAAATAATATGTTACTAAAGTTGCGCAAACATGTAAATAATAATGCAGCCTATATCATTTTTCTGCACAACAATTCGCCTTGTAAGTTTTCCAATACATCAAATTACGCAGAGTATGAACCTGCTAATATATATGTACAATTACAGTATGTTTAAACAGTGGATCTCAACATTTTGGCGTCAGTGGCTCACTGTCAGATGACATTTGCTTCTGTGGTCCTAGGATCTAAAACTGCTCTTCCAGGACCATTGTTATAATCTGAAGTATAATTGTCGATAAACAATACGTGTCCATATCAATTGCCTAATTATACATTGTCAATATCATTGGTGATAGAGACTTTTGTGTTGTCCCCTCATACGAGTCCGTGGTTCTCCAATTTTCAATTCTTATTTCGTAGCCTCCAACAAGACAAATTGGACCTCTGGGAGAATCACTTTACCACTTAAAATTAGGAGTTTAAACAATTATAGCTTGCTTTGAACGGTTGTATAGAATTTTGAGCATACTTCTGGAGTTAAATCTTCGTGGCTTTGATATACCAGACCTTCTAACGTACTATTGTTCTATATGTAGGCTTTTCAAAAAAAACTTTTCTTCTATGGATTCCCATTAAGTGATGTATGTTAGGTTGGTAATATCCCGTTCCTGTATTTTCTTTTAAAATATGAAACATATATATTCGGAGATCCTTGGGATTATCTCTTAAAGCTACGATGTTACGTGCTAAGAGTATTACTTTCGGCAGGCGGCTTGCCGATTTGTTGAGAGGGACGTCGTAGATACGGAGTAACCCGAGTATATTGAAGTCAAGCCTCTACGCTTATTGAGCCTTTTCGATGTATATACATATAATTACTACGTCATTTCTTGAGACTGGGGCTTAATCCGTTACTCCCGCCTGTGTGTTGCTGGGTTCGGAAAAGAAGTAAAGAATAGGAACACAATGACCTTCTATACATGTCGTAAAAGGCTACTAAGGAGGTTCGGGGTCGAATTGGCTTTCCCATCCAATAGATCAAAATAAACACAAGATTATTCTGGTTAGATTTTTTAGCCAGAAATTTACAGATACCGCAGCGAATTTGTAAACATATTAAATAATACAGTGTATTCCGCACGCTGGACTACACTTTTCAGGAGTTTAAGCACGAACACTGAAGAAGAATCCGTGCTACCACTTTGTATTTAAACTGTTCAGCTTATATTCAGATTATATTTGAACTGTTCAGTTTATATTCAGATTATGTTTGAACTGTTCAGCTTATATTCAGATTATATTCTACAACAATACTGTATTTACTATTTTTATAACCATTTTATACTGTCCAAATATTACGTCAACAATTTGTAACCATTTTTTTACTGTCCTAATCCCTTGTCAACTGCTGTCCAAAATTTAAGGAATTAATGCTTAATTATCTCCAAAAATCTTAATCTCTCTTCCCCTACACATTGTTGTTGGCAGAAAAAGGAAGAAAAAGCTATATTAGTGATTCAGATTTATAGAAAAATGTTTCAAATTCAAACAATTTATATGCTATAGAAAAAATTGTATTGTTGGCGTCAATTTGTCTCCAACTCCCTCTTGACAACAAATGCAAAACTTTTTCAGACCCTCCTTCCCACCAACTTCACCAACCGCCTCCCCTAATAGTTGATGTAATCTGTGGACAGTCCCTATATATTTATTGACTTACCAGTCCCGCACCAACGTTGCTGAAATAGCAGAAACAATTTCAAAATAAACAACATATGTATTTATAAAATACATATAAAAACATACGTAGTTATAAAATACACATACACAACATACGTAGTTATAAAATACACATAAGAAACATAAGTAGTTATAAAATACACATAAACAACATGTGTAGTTATAAAATACACATACACAACATACGTAGTTATAAAATACACATAAACAACATACGTAGTTATAAAATACAAATAAACAACATGTGTAGTTATAAAATACACATAAACAACATATGTAGTTATAAAATACACATAAACAATATATGTAGTTATACACATAAACTTTGTCAAAAAGATTATCACATTATTAAAAATTATCTGTCATGATTATAAACTTAGAAGTCGTGTTAGTGCGATGGCCAAGTCACCAGAACGCCGATTAGGCAAACAATGTTCCATTCCGCTGGCTAAAATTTACCCGACTCACCCTGCTAGAAAATGTGTACTAGGATCAGGTTTTGGACGATCAAGAATGGTGTCACCTCTACAAAATCTACTCTAACGGTGACACTATCAGGAATTTTGTGGTCAATTGATGCCACTTTTTTTTTGAAATTTAAAAGTACAAATACTGGGCGCCACAAAATATTTTGGAATAATCAGTTATCTCAGACCTACCTCGCTAGTTGTTAAAAATGTTAAGTAGATGAAATTTAATTATGTGTATGTCTGGCCACCTCTTTCTCATTATATTTTCTACATGGATATTTAAGCAAATATTGGAGGGGGCGAGGTGTTTCCTTATCTTACTCCTTTCTACACAATGTACAATTCCAATGTTTTGTCTTCCACTTTAATTAGTGCTTCTTATTCGTGATACAACATTGACATTAGGTATATCAAATGTTTTGGGAATTCCATACTATCCATAACTTTTCACAGTTTGTGAAGTTGTTCTGATTCGAAAACTTTGGTACAATCATTGAAATAGGCATGTAAATCAATTGTAAACCAACAACTTTTCATACTTATTCTCATATATGATCTCTGGTGCCTCTGTCGGATCTAAACCTAGCATGTGCTTCATGGATCGCTGCTTCTAGTTTATTCTTCAAACTCCGCACTATGTGTAATATTATTTTGTTAGCATGATTTATCAAGACGATAGTTCTATAGTTGGTGCACATGTGTAGGTTTTCATTTCTGGTGCAGTGATGTGAGGCAGTTTTTCAGTTTTTAAGTCGTATACCTGTTTTCTTGCAACATAGACTATGATATATATATATATATATATATATATATGGGCACTGGACTCTCTTCCTGCCTTAATATTTGCTCCCGTTATCTCATCGCAACTTGGAGATTTTCCTCTTTTTAACTTGTGAATACTTTCTTTATCTTTTCCAATGTGAGTTCTAGTTCTTATCTTTCATTGATGATCCTCTGTACATTTCTTGACAATACTTCTTCCATCTTTGGAGAATAGTTTTTTGTTCTGTTAAAGTGTTTCCTTTTATATACTATCTCTATCTGTAACCATAGTTTGAAAATGTTACTACGTATTTTGTACTCTGTATTTAATTTTGTTTATATATTTATTTATTTTTTTTGCTGTAGATAACACAGTTTAAAACGAAATGTTAATAAGTTAGTCATAAAATGTTGGAATTTTTACTTATTCTATTCCAAGTCTGATTCTTGTGCATGAACTCTCGCATGCGTTCATTTCATTCGCAGTCTGACTTGTGCAGTCTCATGTGTGCAATTTTGGAATCTTGACTAGAGTTGGAAGTACCAAACATTAGTCTTCTCTAGCGTTCTCTTTCTTGGTGACATCTTAAAACCAATGTAAAGGGCAAGTCCACTTAGAATAGAGGTTGGCAACCTTTCTTGAGACGGCGTACCGGAATGGCAATTTATTGATGGAGAAAGGGACCAAACAATCCTTATTTTTAGTTCTTCCAACCCCATCGAGGCCAGCACCGTGTAGTGGTGCCACGAAAAAATGAGTTGGTTTTTCCGACAATTTATTTTTCTGAGAAATAAGATGCTCTAATTCTTTCATTGACTATCATTGGTTAATTAACCTTATATCATAGCAGGCGTTTGATATATGTTTCTTGGAGTTCGGAATATTATAAAGTAATTGTTAAAAGCAACCCATCTAGAGGAAGTTATAATAGTTATCCTTACCGATGCTAAACCTGACCTGCTAACCATTCGGAACATTCCATCTGAACAATTAAAATCCCTCCCTTCTCTATTAAACAACAATGCAAAAGAAGTATTTTTCCAATGGATTCCAAATCATTCAGAAATCAGTGGAAATGAGATAGCTGATCAGTAAGCCAAAATTAGAAGTCACAGTCAGCAACAATAGATGGAATATTTGGTATCTTTTCCAGAAATGAAGTTTATCATTTAAAACTCAATGGACGAGGAATGGAACTCAACTCACTCATATGGCACAAAAGAATAAAGATTTTAGTTTACGATACAGTAATATTTCCACGTGAATAATCTGCAGAAAAAAAACAGAACACATTTTACAGAACTGCCCATTTGTACCATACCACAATTGAAAAAAAGACTGGTCATATGAAATATCTTTGAAGGCCAAGTTCCAGGGTCCTATCACGGGGCTGATGACTAAACTGCAGTTCATTGAAGAAATCAACATCTCACTCCGACAAAAGAACGAAGAAGAAGAAAATATTATTAAATTGATTTACTTTCTTGTAAAATTACGTAACAAAAGTGTGCTAAAAATGATATAACGACACCATTGTTTTAAAATGAATCCTTCATACGGGCATACGGTGTTCAAAGTGTTCGTAAAATAAAATGTTCATTTTCCAAAATAACTGTTTGAACATTAGGAGAAATTAATTGTGGGTGAACAGCGCTAGAGGGCAGCGCGAACTGCAAATAGAAAGTGAAAAGTCCCTAGGAAAGGGGAACTACAAGCTCCGTCAGCTCGAGACGAGCTTCTAGTTATCTGTGTTCCTTACAGGCAGAGACCAAGACCCATCCATTGGCGTTTGGTAAAGCAAGAAGACCTAACCCAACTCTTATGTCGAGCCTTCCTAAACCGGAAATATGCTCGCGAAGAGAAAGGGTTCTGTACCCGATGGGCTTAGGCAAGAAAGGGACAACGATGGTAGTCCTGGCCCAATTCTACTGTCAGGTTTTCCTACACCGGAAATACACTTGAAGAGAGAAAGGGTTCCGTACCCGATGGGCTCAGGCACAAAAGGGACAACAATTTAGCCCTGGCCCAACTCTACTGTCAGGTTTTCCTACACCGGAAATACACTTGAAGAGAGAAAGGGTTCAGTACCTGATGGGCTCAGGCGCTATTGAGACAAGGACGCTCAGCTCGAGAACGCCTTGCTCTCAAACGCGTGGTGTGAGACTCGAACTTGGACAAGGGGTACACGATGTCGGTGAATGACACCTCGGCTAAGAGGGCGAAAGAGCCAGGGTCCAACTCCTCTGTTGAGATCTTCCCATTAAGGAACCAGGCTCACGGATGAGAAACGGTTCAGTACCCAATGGGCACAGGCACAGCACGTAAAATTACACGAGGCAAGTTCATAGACAGTGGAACAACTCGTTCAAGTCAGACGAGAGCAAAAAATCGTCTGGGCTAAGAGTCGCCACTACGCGTGCCTGGAGACAGATATAGAGGCTGTCACAGGCTAAGGGTAGCCCACCCGAATTGTCAAGGCATGCCGAAATCGGATGTGCTAGGCCTACAAGGCGCATAACGGTGGCACAACGTAATCACGCTCCCGCCGGAAATCGCACGGATATCCGTGATGATCAAAGCGAACTGCAAATGGAGCGAACGAAAAACAAAAAAAAAAACATTGGTAGCATAGTGATGGTTTGATGACCGTTTAAAAAAATATATAATGCAATTTTGGCGTTCATGCTCACATATTTGTTTTTGAAAATAGGAGAAATCTGCCTCAAGATCCGGTATGCTATGTTGCACCTATGTTGGATTTTTGTGTGGTATTTTCCCATTCGATGATATGATGCTTCCAAGATAAGGAATTATTTCACCACTTCAAGTTGTTGATCATCGATTAGAATAGGTGTATTTCCGTTCTGCTTTTGCGACTGACATAACCACAGTTTTTTTCTGTGTTTATCTTCATGTTAAAGTCCCTACATGTTGTGTGGAAGCTATTTATATGTTGTTGTAGTTGTTATTGTGAAATCATCAACAATACGTTATAACAGCAGCTTGTTATACAATTGTGTAGATAGCAAGACAATATCTGAATTATCTGTCTATTGTCTATCCCCAGATAGATGGTGGTCAGAACATCCACACTTGCCGTTAAGCGCAGAGGACTGTGTGCTTTTTTGTGGGTCTGTGAAGATGTATCTTTGAAGTATTTCTAATATTTTGGCATATATTTTTCCTGTGTGACTTAGTAGGGGGATACCTATGTATGCTTCAAATTCTCTTTTTTTTCGTTCGCTCCGTTGTAATTAGCGCGGATATTCGTGTGATTTTCGCCGGGAGCGTAGTTACGTTGCGCCACCGATATGCACCTTGTAGCCCCAGCACATCCGATTTCTACATGATATTCTCTTTTGTTTTCTTTGTTCTTACATATTGCTATTATTATTGAGTTTTGCCAGTCTTCTGGTACTCTTTTTTCTTCCCATGATATTTTGAAAAGCCTTGCTAGCCATTTCACCCCTGTTTCCTTGCATGCTCTTATCTCTTCATTAGTTATACTGTCAGCTCCAGGTGATTTGTCATTAGGGCTAGATTTTAATACTGCTTCTATTTCTTGGTTTAGTATGTCGGGTTCCGCAATGTCTTGATTTGTTGGAATGTAATTATACTCTGTTATTATGTTGGAATTGAATAACTCATGAAAATATTCTTTCCATCTTTCTGTCCTGTCTATGCTATTCAGTATAGGATTGCCTTTTTATTATTTATGAGTATGGTGGGATTGTAGCTTTCGCCTCTTAATCTCATCAATTTGATACTTTTGAAGAAATATCTTCTCCTTATTGAGAATTAATTACAGGTATCACATCCAGATCCCGCCGAAGACGGATGTGTCGGGCCATTGGCGCAAATAAAACGGCGACACAACGCATTTCCATTTTCTGGACTACATCCTGCTGGAAATCTAGCAGGACCATGATCCAGCTAGATCCAGTTGGAGTTTGAGAATGAACGCAGAAGAAGAAGACATCCAGATAGAATCACACAATTGTAATTAATATGTTCCGATTTGAAAACACTTCTGTCACTTTAATCAAACAATGCTTTTATAATGTCGGAGAGTGTAACAATTCAGCAGCTACACCCCGCCATACTTGGCCAGAATCATCTGTATACGTTTGAAACTACTTACATATGCCGAAAAAAAATATGTTCACTTTGAAAACCACCTACTTTGGTAGAAATCGTTCACACACTATAAGCCTAAAAAATATAACAAACGGCGAGTAAGAAACGATTCCGTCCACGTGCCGTATATATAAGACCCGGAGTTCAGAAGAGTGTGAATGGTGAAACAAATGGAAATACAGACAGGAAACAAAACAAAACGGAAAGACGACATATTATCATGATATGTCGACAACACAATAGTATAACAAGTGGGTGGTTTTATACTATACTATAACTTGTGAGTGGTGGGCGTACACACCATAACATGTTTGTTTGTTAGCTCGTGTGTTTGTCTCATTGGCCTAGGCATGACCTTTCAATCTAGGAAATGGTTTGTTCTTGGATATATAATGGAGCCTATGTATTTTGTTGCGTGGTGATAGTAAACATAATATAAGATTTCGGTAGTTTTGATGACGGTACACATAATATAACATGTGGGTGGTGGTGTTGATGACGGTACACATAATATAACATGTGGGTGGTGGTGTTGATGACACAGATACTATAACATGTGGGTGGTGGTGTTGATGACGGTACACATACTATAACATGTGGGTGGTGGTGTTGATGAAGGTACACATACTATAACATGTGGGTGGTGGAATTGATGACGATACACATACTATAACATGTGGGTGGTGGTGTTGATGACGGTACACATATCATAACATGTGAGATGTAGTTGTATTCTCAAAAATGTTAACTCTTAGTCTACTTAACGTTAGCACAAATCGTCTGGTGTCAGCTACAAATCACACACATCTAAAAATGTGTTTAATATTTCAGCCACAACAAAGCTTCTATGCATCTGTAACCTACACCAATGACTATATCGGGTGCAGTAAGCTCACACATACACAAACTAATAGTCGTGATTTGTTAATAAAGTGAAATATAATATATCTATGGCTACCGCTACTGCGAACACAGATTCACGAATTGTTCACATTTATTACTTGAATCCTTCGTCATTTGTGCCTTAGTTTGTTTTGGAAAATAGGTACCATTTACAGTTGGGTCACTGTTCCGAAATGGTGGATGACTATTTCTGACAGCATATTTGGATTTGTTTGATTTAGCAGCATCTGGAGAAATTGTATGTGATGTGATTAAGGAACGCACGTCAAAGACTAACTTTCATACAGCTATCCTTTTGAGCATCCTTTTTTGAAATTCATAAATAAAATACCAAGTGGCGTAGCGTGAATTTTTAGAGTGGGAACGCCGGGTGACCTTTTATTAGTAGGCAGTTAGCTTTCCCCCTTCCCTACCAGAAACATGTATTTACGGCCCTATATAAAATATGAACTAGTTTAAAAAACCATAATCTTGTAATTCAGTTATAGGCGTATGTTCTTCTTTTCTGCGAAAATGTTCAGTAGAGATAGGGGCTTTCCGTTTCAGTTCAGAGAACCAAGATCATTATAAATTATTTCTAAGCGTGTGATTGGTCTGAAGCCATTCTGAAAGCACGATAAAATTGATATTACAAGATCAAAAGTCCGGTCTCAAGCATACAATGGACGTTTCCGTTCTGAAGAGCTATGTGAGCTAAAATGTTTTGGCGTGTAGAAAGGATTACTTTTTAAGAAAAACTTGTATTATTAAAACGCTGATTGTAGAAATAATAAAAATACAAGATAATGTCACCAGGTGGTGTTTCTGGCGGATTCGAAACGAGTCTGTCCAATGTCGAGCATTTTGACGTCAATTGACGCTACGCCACTGATACCGATTGCTTCAACTTTTAAATTAAGAACAGACCACTATAATTAGATTAGGCATATGGCACTGCCGTCACTACGCACGCGTACTTTGACTTTGCATGTCACAAAATCAAATCGCATATATCATAGGTACTATCTCTGAAGTATGTCCTTCAAACCTGCACACGGCTGGAGGCTAAACACCGATATCGATCATAAATTGCATCACTAGAATACAAATCCTGGGACATACAATAACAAGATCGTCAACGACAAGTTGTATATACAAGTATAACATAAATAACTTTTGAAGTCTGAAGCAGTAGACTTATGGGTGGACAAAATACGTTCCGCGGGTCAAAACCTGTGTGCCAATAATTTTTACTGCCCTGCCAGATTAATTTTAAGTTAGTTTATGCACTGGCTCCATAGCTCAGACACAATCAAATCACATGCTATCTGAGCCAAACTGTAAAATACAATGCTAAGCAGTGGTAAAGAGGAATTTGTTTAGCGAAACTTTTAAAGTTACTAGTTTAAAACAGTGTTTAGCATGAGACTTTCTAAGACAGTGACACCGTGCACTTTGTACGTATGACACATTTTTTGACCTCAAACACAAGTATTTATTGTCGATGAGGTTTGGTTTGCATTGCACGGCGACACCAGCCACATAATCATTTCAAATTTCAAAGTACTAAATGGGAAACGTTGTTTGACCCCAATAAAGGGTGATATATACTGAATTTGGTCCACCAACCCAAAAAGATTGCCGATCTTTGCAATTAGTCAATGGAGAACAGATGAAGATATCTTGAAAGTAAATTTAACAAAGTACATTCCATACTCCGGACTACATTCTGATAAGCAGCAGGAGTTTGCGAACTAACAGATAAGAAAACTCAGAAATGAGTTTACGCCATCTTTCATTTCAGAGACATATTTATCTGGAAATACATTTTTATATTTAAAAATAGAGGAGGTAGCATGCTTAAGACGAATATGTCGGGTTATTGTTGCAAAAAAACAAACAAACCCGGCACAACGCACTTCTGTTCTTTCGACTACAGCCTGCTGGAAATCTAGTAGAACCATTGTCCAGCTATACGAGATAACACTCTTATAATCTGATCGCACGAAGATGACTTTTTAGATAAATGTACATGAGTCAATATCGAGAACGCGTGAATTGGAAGTGAAGATATTCGTAGCCCGTAGAGAACACATAACAAATATTTAAAAAAGAACAGTGAACAAACATGGAACCAGAACCATCAACCGTTATACCCTGAGAGATTTACTAAAGCGGGAATCTGAGCACCTGTGGACATTTTCTGTGTGCGAAGAGGATAATCAACATACCTAATACCTAAAGAGATATCCGGCAGGGGCTTGAGATCAAACTAAATAAAAAGAGGAGGTAACGAATATATGGTTTTTTTCATATTCAATACCTGTATCAACGCTTTGAGGAGGTAAGCTTCCATTAGCTACAGGTTCGTACATTTCCATTGGCTGTGATGTCAGTATTTGTTTTGCTTGTTCCTTCTTCTTGAAGTATTCTTTTGGCATCCTGACTTTGCGCCTCTGCCTCATCCAGTTGTTGGAGAAAGTAGTCCTGCAATGCAGAAATGTACAATAACTAGAATCTGTCTACATCAAAGGTGGGCGAAACTTGGCCCACTGGCCAAATCCGGCCTTCTAAGCAATTTACTGGCCCGCCAGACTGATTTAAAAGTACTGGTATATGAACTTAGAAAACTCTAGTTTTAACACCATATCTGAGCTATGAAAACACTAGTTTCAACATAATATCCGAGTTCAGAAAACACTAGTTTTAACACGAGGATAATTAATTAATAAAAAAATATTCTTGATCACATCTGATCTCATCAAGTCTGATCTTGATCGGAATATATCATCTTTTTCCCGTTGGATGAACCAGGAGTAAAAAAGAACTCATGTCAAGCAAGGAAGTTGTTTCTTTTCGGAAAAAGTAAACTTGCAGATCGATTGCGATATTGAAATATCTAAAAGTTCTCTGTGGGAAATTATAAAAACAGCCGGCTTCACTTTTAGAATTTAGAAAACCTTATGCTGCAGAAATATTATTTGCAAAAAGTCACACTTGATTGCTGCCAGAAGTAAATACCTAAGACAGATCCGGGAGCGGAGAAGCCAGGGTTATGATACTGTATATTTGGACGAATCTTGGGTAATGCTCACCACACAAATACTAAATAATGTCAATCAACGCTCACCACACAAATACTAAATAATGTCAATCAACGCTCACCACACAAATACTAAATGTCAATCAACGCTCACCACACAAATACTAAATAATGCTAATCAGTGGACGGTGAACATAAAAGAAACATTCCAAGCAGCAAAGGCTAGAGAATTATACTCCCGCAGGATGGAAGTAGCAACAGTGGCCTAGTCCATGAAGCTAGACTTATTTTCCAATTAAAATGTACAGATGGCAGGGACTATCATACTGAAATGAATATATACATATTTTTATGCATTAGATGGAGAACAATCTTCTTCCAATTCTAGAGAGATCACCATGTTTAGAAATGGGCAATGCCTTCTATAACAATGCAGTATCACAGCAGGACAAAATATCAAATGATCCAATACAAAAGACCAAATTAAGACATGGCTTACTAAGGAAAATGTCCACTTCGACGATACTTTTTTGAAGCCCGAATTGTTATAGCTTGTGAAGAAAACAAGTAAGACAAAGTTGTATTATATTCGTAAAATCGTTCAACAGTATGGCCACACTTCTCTGCGCCTACCGGCATATCATGTTCACCTTAACCAGATAGAGTTAGTTTGAGCTACTGTCAAAGGACTAGTTGCCGAACAGAAAATAACGTTTACAATGTGTGATAATGAAGCTCCGACATGCGAGTACCTCTCCAAATTAGACGTTGAGTTTTGAAAAAAAAATATTTGGATCATGTAATTCGAGAGGAAGATAACTACTGGCACCGAGATGGATTACAAAAAGAAAGAAACAAACAAACAAGGAGTCCCTTTTTATAGAAAGGTATTTATATTATTTGTTACAATTGAGTGTTTGCTCTTAGTGCATCATTATGATTGTGTAGTTATTGTGTAGTTATTGTATATACACACGTGAACTTATACTCGAACATGAGTGAACACCCCCATAACGAAAATTATCATTGAATCTCACAAACATGTCTAGACTTCTTATTGACTCTCACAAACCATTGCAGACTTATTATTAATTATGAAAAACACTTCTAGACTTACCATTGACTCTCACCAGGGCCGGCCATAACGATTGAGGGGCCCAATACAAAACGGATTGCGCGGGGCCTAGTCTGGGTAGGGAAAAGGATAATAAAATAAATTCTAATATTAATTTATGGGCCTATGAAGTGCGGGGCCCAATGCGGCCGCATAGGTTGCAATGGCCTAAGACCGGCCCTGACTCTCACAAACATTTCTAGACTTACCACTTACCATTGACTCTCACAAACACTTCTACACTTACCATTGACTCTTACAAAGACTTCTAGACATACCATTGACTTTCACAAACACTTATAGATATATTACTGATTCTGAAATACATTTCTAGACTTACCAGTAAAGTGCCACAACGAGAATACTTATTAGAACAGACAGCAGCACGAAACCAACACATCCTGCCACAACAATTCCAACGATGCCCGAGTAGTCGTTTGCCGATACACCTAAGAATGTAGTAAATTATCTCATTAGATTTCAGCGGGGATAGAATGTTGTTGACTAGCTGTATGACAATCAATACAAGGTAACTGCGTAAAACGTAACAACAATTAGACTTAGGTAAAACACAGGTTTATATATCACTTCAATGAGACACGACAGACTATAGCTAAAACTAGTAGGTAATGAATCGCACACAAGAAATATAAAAATTATAATACAGAAATCACATTCAACGTTTCAACCAAAAGGTCTTTATCGAGACACAAACAAAACATCAAAAGACGACGAATGGAAAAAGTATCGCAACATCCAACGGAAATATGGAAATGAGATGCCGGAAGTGCAGAAAGTACATAAAAACGTAAATATATGTAGAAATGAAACGATAAAAAAGATGAGTAAATGACGGAACAAAAATAATTTTGAACAAGCCTGCATGAAAAGTTTGAAAATATTTTCTAATATCCTTAGTTTGCGCTATAGCTATTCCATTTCTATGCATATATTTTAAATTTTAGCTCATTTGAACTTACTATTTTCTCAAAAATTTTACCGTTTTGACCGCACCATTTTGAACATGACAATTTTAACATTTTTGTTAAAGACCAAATACTTTCTATTTACTTTTATACTGAAAGAAACATTTTACATTAGTTAACATAATAGGGTATTCATTCAGGTATCTACTGTGAAAGTTGCAGCCTTGTAACTTTAACGGTTCTTTAAATATGAATTTTTTTGTGCCCCTACCATCTCCTAGGTGTACCTCCTCCCTTAAGGAGCTGGCAATGTTATTCAACAAGAGCCTATCGAAGATTGGCTGCATAGTTACTTGATCCCACTACCCAAGACTCGCAAGTCATGCAAAGATACAGCGTTTCAGACTTATAACCATGCTAATACGATCAGCAAGTTGTACAAAAAGATGGTTGCGTGGAAATTTTCCGTACATCTAGAAAAGAATAACAGACTACTATCACCATTGGGAGGCTATTGTCCAGGTAAGCAGACTTGGCACAACACCACCGTATTCGTACAAGACGTTTTCGAAGGTTTTGACGAACGAATGAAGACGTGCGCTGCTGCAGTAGACCTGGAGGATGCTTATAACAGAGTTCCCGTGGATTTCTTGATGACCATAATGCTGCAACTCCAAGTAAATCCTTTTGTTGTCAGGTGGATTGTCTCAGCAATTGTTCAAAGACATGTTGTTCTTAAGTGTGGGAGTTGGCCTTCGTCACCAACAATCATAAACCCAGGACTGCTACAATGGTCACCTCTGTCTCCAGTAATATTTAATGTGTATACAGTTCAAATTACAAGCTGTCAGTTTGCAGGACCAGTTAAATAATTCTCTGAGATTATCAAAAGCTCCTGAAACCATCACCAAGTAGACCATCTAACTGAAAACCAAGGCCTACCGCCAGACAACTAAAACACCAGTAACAACCTCGTACTCCCATAGGGTTATCTCACCGACTTCATCAGACATACATAGAATATGAACAAAAATTAAATCTACTCACCGGCAAAGTGTGTTGTGATAATGGCGAAGAAGTAAATGCTCCACTTCATTTTGTTTATCCGGGAAAAAGATGGAACTTCTAGTAGATCTAGTTCAAGATGAGCCCCGGAATCAGACCCTTGTAGCTCGAAAACAATATATTTATATTACATATATATTTGTTTATAAATTATATTTCTAAAACATGTAAACTTTTACCGATTTTGTGAGATTTTAATTTAAATATGCAAATACACAAAACGAAGTCACACAGTCCGTTTGTTTATCAGTAAACAAGTTTCATTATAAACAAAAGTATCAAATTAATGTCAGTCTAAGACAATAATTTGCCGCCCCGAAACACGTGACAGTAATAATATTTGATAATCTGCAGTACTGTTTCTCTTCACTACTAATACTTTGTTACCTTCCACATCTCTCGACAAAAACACGGCTGCTACATAAGGGCACATATACCACAATACACACATGCGTTGGCGTCACATTCCAACTTGTTTATTGCTGTGCCACTGGCGTAAGATTAACTGGCCTCACCTGTATACTACAACCCCTTGTACAAGTTGCTGCCTGATTCATATCCATTGCCCTGATCCCGCCCCTTCTTACGTATACAATATGTCCATGTAGACCGTAGGTTCCCAAATTGGACGGTACCGTACCCAGTGGGCACTGAAGCTTTCTAGGGGACTATAGTGCGTTCAAAAGTAATTTGGGGGGGGGGGGGTGCGTTCAGTTGGCTCAGGGGTCTATGGCTCCTAATAGAAGAAATTAATATTGTTTTTCATTTTATTTTTTTTCCTTTTGCGCTGAAGTTAGCGCATAGGGCAGAGGTCAGATATCTACAATTCTGTCTGTTCAAAGCTATTCTGTGCAGTTCTTGAATAGTATGAATATTGGTTGTTTTACTTTCTCTAAGTATTGTTCTTCTGGGTGTTTATTTTGCTTTATCCCTTGCTCTTTGCCTGTAGGTATCCATTCACGTGATTCGTGATTCGTGGTGTATTCTGTTGGTGCCTGTGCGTAGGACATGCCCGATGTCGGACAAACGGCGTTTTCTGATAACATCTGTGATGAAATTTTGATGTGTCTCTTCTCTGATTTTATCATTCGATTTGAATTCACTCCAATGGGTGTTAGTTATCCTACGAAGACATTTGTTCTCGATTAATAATATATATTCAAAAATTAATAATTTTCGTGATTTTATAATATATTTAGTAATATATTTTATGGTGTTTTTATTGTTACAATAAGATTCGAACTAATGCAATTCAATAACTTAATATGCATTCCAAATTTTCATACTGAAACTATTGCATGAAACTGTGTTTAACGTTACGAGAACATACACTTTACAATCTTCACATATCGGGTTATGTTTGATCAAAATCAGCAATAACTTTGTTCGAGATGAAGAACATATTGGCCACTACTTTTTCAAAACTTAACTGCGTATGCAGTAATGTATCATTAGTTGATATTTACGTCGGAAACAGCAAACCGCTTAAACGACGACAACTGTTATAATTAGAAAAGTGGGGGGGGGGGCGGGGGGTGTTACAACAATTATGTCTTGAAAAGTGGGCGGTGGCCGGAAAAAATTTGGGAACCTTTGTGTAGACCAAGCACGACATACCCTCGTGAATGGTAGGTAGTTAATGAGTTTGCCTCTCTTTTGGAGAGGCGTGCCTCTTTCAACCAGCGGACAAAGTCCAATTAGGTTATATCAGGACACACTACCATAAAATATTAGAGGTAACAAAGACCCCGTGTAAGTAAGTTCTGTAACCTCGTGAATATAGGCGATTGCTGTTAATATATGCAGTGCAGACAAAATAGAATATCGGTGCTAGAACGGTATGCCAGACAGTGTATGATAATAACTTAGGGACGTCTGTACAGTTGTAAGCAGGCACTGATATGAAAATTATAGTGGGAGGTGTGCTAAAGATAAGTGATCATTAGTCATTCTCAGGTATTAGGAGTTAGAAAACGTGTTCTATGCCTTCTATTTTATAGCTATCATGTCAGTATATCAGGATAGATCGTGTTGACACTTCTGTTGTTTATTAGAGCAGAAAGAAGAAATTAGTCATGCGAATAGTTTTAGTTTAGTATTCATTCTTACCGCTCTTGAACACGGTTGCTTCCCTTCAACCGTGTACAACACACAATTTTGTGTGACGAACAAAGTCACAATTACATGTAATGTAAAAATCTGGATTAAGGATAGGTCTATGCCATGCAAAACTGATGTTATTGCAGATAATAGAGGTTAGATATACGCCCATAAATAGAATGGAGGTTGTAAGGATTTAAATCACCCTACCCTTTAAACAGAAAATTGGTAGCATATTCTATGCCAGATGCTGACATCAATTCATAATTTTTGGATGTAAAGATATTTTTGACACTATTTACTGTCAGTAATTTACCACTGCTTTCTCATCGGTCCAGATGTAGAATTAATTGCCTGCCGCTGGACCTTTCCGCCAAAGAGCCACACAGAGTATATATTTTCCTAAGCTTTAATAACATCAAATACATATCAATGCTAAATAATATATTTAGAAATTACATATATCAATAGTATCTACTATATCTATCACTTGCATATAAAAGGTAACTAATATATCTAGCACTTACATGTCAATGGTAACTACTGTCTAGCACTTACACGTTATAGTAACTAATATATCTAGTAATTACATATAAATGTATGCACTATATTTGTGTCATGTGACGTATTCCTTCCAGAACGTTGTCTTCCCAATGAACTCTCTGAACCTCTCTCTGTCTTGGGCGATGTGGCTTGCATTTTCTAGCGATGTATTCATGTTATCTTTAATGTCGTCAGTCCATCGTCTTCTTGGTCTGCCCCTTCTCCTCTTCCCTGGTACTCTTCCCTCCATTATTTGTCTTTCTAAACAGTTATGTCTCTTTATATGACCAAACAGGTGTAGTTTTCTTTTTGTTATTGTGTTTAGTAACCAACACTCTGGAATATTCAGTGTGTTTATAATATCTGAGTTTCTGATTTTATCCTTCCATGATATTCTAAGTATCTTCCTGTAGCATTTCAGCTCGAAGGCGTTGATCTTCTTTGCCGCTGTTTTACTTAGAGTCCATGTTTCACAGCCGTATGTTGCAACCGGAAAAATAAAAGTTCGTAACATTAGCACTTTCGTTTCTATTTTGTTGTTTTTCCATATGTTTTTCAGCCGTGTTATTTTGCAATATGCCATTGCCAATCTCTTCCTTATTTCTGCCATGCAGTCTCCTGCACCGTTGATGTTTGCTCCTAAGTATTCAAATTTATCCACACATTCTATCTCGGTATTGTCAATTCTGATTTTTGGTTGTTGTGTTGTTATATCTGTTGACATGATTTTTGTTTTCTGCGTGTTTAAATACAAATTTTGTGCTTCGCTATATTTCTTTGTGTTCTTGATTAGTTGTTCCAATCCCTTTATATCGTTTGAAAGAAGTACTGTGTCATCTGCGTAGCGTAGTTCCGGGATTAGGAATCCACCTATGTTTAAAGCTTGGTAGTCAGTGTTGTGTATGTCTTCTCTCACGTTCCTCATTATACTTTCAGCGTAGATGTTGAACAGGTATGGGGAGAGTGTGCACCCTTGCCTTACTCCACTCTGTACCTCAAACCATTCTGAGAGATCGTCCTCTAACTTCACTGCAGCCTTTTGATCTTGGTAAAGTTCCTCTATTAGATGAATCAGCACTATATTTAGAAGTTACATATCAATGGTATTTACTATATCTAGCACCACTTACATATCAATGGTAAATAATATATCTAACACTTACATATCAAAGGTGATCTATATCTATATCAAGTGACATAATATTTCCAGAACGTTGTCTTCGTCGTGGATACTCTGAACGTCTCTCTGTCCCGGACCCGGAATGCCTAAATTGGCCGAAGACATGTACATACATTCTTCGATGTCGCTGGTACATCGTCTTCCTCTTCTTCTATTCCCCGGCACTTGGCCATCTAGAATCAGCCTTTCGATACCATCCTGTCGCTTTAAGTGTTGAAAATACTGTAGTTTCTTTCTTATGATGGTATTTAGAAGACACCCTTCCTATAGTTTCAGTAATTTCAAAACTTCAATGTTCTTCTTTACATACATCTGTACTACTTTATCTAGCACTTACATATCAAAGACAACTAATATATCTAGCACTTACATATCAATGGTATCTACTATATCTAGCACTTACATATAACTGGTAACTAATATATCTAGCACTTACATATCAATAGTATCAACTATATCTAGCACTTACATATAACTGGTAACTAATATATCTAGCACTTACATATAACTGGTAACTAATATATCTAGCACTTACATATCAATGGTATCTACTATATCTAGCACTTACATATCAAAGGTAACTACTATATCTAGCACTTACATATAACTGGTAACTAATATACCTAGCACTTACTTATAACGGGTAACTAATATACCTAGCACTTACATATAACTGGTAACTAATATATCTAGCATTTACATGCCAATGGTAAGGCCCCCCCCCCCATTTCTATTTACAAGAACACTATTGCAAACAAAATGATTATCTTTTAAAAAAATGTAACACAAAACAAAATGAAAACTTTTTAAAGGAAATCTGTCATTAGCAAAGTCTCATCTAGTGTCCTGATCAGGTGAACGTCTAATCACCAGATGGACCGTCCTTATCAGTTGAACGTCTAGTCACGAGATGAACCATCCTGATAAGTTGGACTTCTAGTCACCAGATGGACCGTACTGATTACTTGGATTTCTAGTCACCAGATGGGCCATCCTGATAAGTTGGACTTCTAGTCACCAGATGGACCGTACTGACTACTTGGATTTCTAGTCACCAGATGGGCCGCCCTGATCAGTTGGACTTTACAGGCATGTTTACAGATAACCAAACAAATTCTGGCAATACAGGTGGTAATTGAAAATCTGTTGACTCCAATCCTCGTCTACAGCATGTGATATTCCTGATACAGTCTACAGTATGTGGTATTTCTGACATATTATGTGTTATTCATAATACAACATGCGGTATTCTTGATACAGCTAGTGGTATTCCTGACAGAACATGTAGTATTCCTGACAGAGCATTCGGTGTTCCTGACACAGCCAACATTATTCCTGACACAGCCAACATTATTCCTAACACAGCATGCATTATTCATGACACAGCATGCATTATTCATGACACAGCATGCATTATTCCTGACACATCTTATGGTAATCCAGACACAACTTGTGGTATTCCTAACAGAGCAAGTTGTATTCCTGACAAAGCATGTAGTATTCCTGACAGATTCATGATCAGTGCACCAAGTACCCCGGTCTGAAATACTACCAGTCCTAATACCACGTTTTTTGACCAAATACTGTAAATACTATGGCTGAACTGTGTAATAAGTACAAAGAAGTCATTCAGTGTATAGCATCTCATTGTATAATACCAGGTAATGAGAGAGCAGATCACCTATCTAACGACTGTGCTACCAACCAGATGTACCAATCACTTACTATAAGCAAAATCATGAAATTAATTAGAACGTCATAAACATCAACACATGACGACTATCGAATTATGAATAGACCAAAAGCAGGTTACAATTTTACACATCGGAACAGGCCACAACCGCATGCGCTCAAAATTCAGGAGTGATTTATTGATTAATTGAGAACCGCAGGAATTGCGAGCGATTAGCTCTTACTTCCTATGTGCAATGGGTGGTTCTTCTGAGCTTTCATGCCAGGAGACATCAGCTTTTGGCTTAGTGCAATTCTTATTGAAGGAGACTTCTACTCAGAAAGAGGTGGAGGTATCTATCAGGATTGATAATACAGATATGTGTAATTGTGGACAGGTACCACAGGATAAAGATCATATATCTGTACTTCAAGAATGTCCGGAATAAAGTATGCTGACACAAATATACGGAGCCAGAGAAACAGGAATATAAAAAAAATAGAATGAAAGCTATATGGATCTCTGTGTGAGCTATAAAAGATAGTAAAATTACATTTATTTAAGAGACAAAATGACAGATGTCAGGGGTCATAGATATGCTCTCTTAAAAGTGAAGGGGGGTGGGGGTAGGGGAGGGTGTGTCAGTTTGAACACCCCTAAAAACCACCCCCTTATCTACGGGCTTGACAGATGCAGATACTTTTGTAGACATACAAACTTATATACGGACCTGACAGAAGTTCATTTTAAGCGAACTTCTTCCGCGATCGATGGTTAAACATCTAGCCCAATATTGGTCATTTATAGAGCGGTATAGAGCGGAAAACAAATATAGTGACATAGCAGCTTACACCATTTCTGCTCAACTCAAATATCAAGATGGATGTCCAGGTACAGATGATAAATTCCGCCGAAGACGGGTGTATCGGGTCATTGACGCAAATAAAACGAAATTCATGTAATTTAGTTGAATATGGATGTGTGTTGAACATAGATGTACGTGTGTTGAACATGGATGTAAGTGTGTTGAACATGGATGTAAGTAAGCTGAACATGGATGTCAGTGAGGTGAACATGAATATAAGTGAGATGAACTTGGATGTAAGTGAGATTAATATGAATGTAAGTGAGATGAACTTGGATGTAAGTGAGATTAACATGAATGTAAGTGAGATGAACTTGGATGTAAGTGAGATTAACATGAATGTAAGTGAGATGAACTTGGATGTAAGTGAGATTAACATGAATGTGAGATGAACTTGGATGTAAGTGAGATTAACATGAATGTAAGTGAGATGAACTTGGATGTAAGTGAGATTAACATGAATGTGAGATGAACTTGGATGTAAGTGAGATTAACATGAATGTAAGTAAGATGAACTTGAATGTAAGTGAGATTAACATGAATGTAAGTGAGATGAACTTGGATGTAAATGAGATGTTAAATAAAGATATGTAGGAGAAATCTAGGGATATAAAATACAGAAAATGTTGAATATGTTCGTTACAAAGAGTTGATAATCTTTTTTTACTTTTTATGCATTATTCTCAAGTTCCTGCAGATTTGCAGGATGCAGCCCGAAGAACGGAATGCGTTGTGTCATGTTTTACGTCTTGGCTGCGATATCTGCGCCAGCTCACTTGACACATCCGAATTCGACATGGCTTCTGGGCCACTGATTCTCTATGTGATGGGACGGCAAAAATCTAGCCACAAACCTCCTTAGTCGCCTGATACTACACGCATGACAGATAACGGTGCTGCTATTCTTTTCTCTCAGTTTAGTCCCAGTCAGCACACGGGTTGTTGACAGTAGAATTATATAATAATTATTGCTGTGGCTCTGAACATTTGTTGTCACGTGGCCCATTTTTGTAATTCTTCCGTGGCCCCCCTCCTGTACCTACAAAAATTGTAAGATAATTTATGTTAAAGTCTCCAAAGAGTTGAAGCATTTGCACTATAAATGTGGTTATCGTTCAAATATTTACCTTCATGTGGCACCTACTGAACGAGTCTCTGGTACCCCCCTTCAAATTCAAACCGTGCCTATCCAGATAGGTCATATGGACTCCACGGAAGTCATGTGGCCTCTATTGAGAATCGTTGTAAAAGAAACATTTGGTTTTCATAGCTAATGTTTTTGTTTGAATCTCATAACACACTTGCAAGTCAAATGATTTTTGCACTGCTCTCGTGGCGCGATTCCCAGGCCTGGCAGCTAGCGAAGACCCTAAAGGCACCTCCTAATGGTGCTTTCTAGTAGCAGACTTTTGGAATATAGAGCGAAACTCCCGACTAACGCCTTGATAGATCGAGCTTTAGGCAGTATAGACTGAGCTGGGTTGAGGAAAAAGGGAAAAATATCTCTGTCATCACAAACAAAAATACTACCGCAACACATTGAACAACGTCAAAGGCTGGCTTGAACTTACAGGCACATGTTATCTGTTCGCATAGCCAAACTTTACAGGATTAGGGGAAACTGGCGAATGTACGCTCATTCTGTCCAGAACAATTTCAAAGTGGATCACCTCGTACGATATAGATGTAGTGACTCAAAGTCAAACTTCATAGTGACAGATTGGAAGGCTATCATATCATAGGGAAGTCCACCTGAATTTTAAATATGCAGAAAGCGGATGTGCTGGTCGGAGGGGACCAAATACGTAATATGTGATTATAACCATCAGCACAAGATACACACACAAGTTTGGAAATAAAGTACCAGGACATCCGTTAAAGATACAAAACTGTTCCTAAAATAAGTTAATGAAAAATTTATATTTATGAATGTATTTTTCTCAGAAATCATGATGTGAAATAGCTGAATAGGTGGTATCACGTTTGTATACATGTTAACGTGTACACTTAGACAAACTACACTAGTCAGCATCAACATTGTACCAGTAATGAAAAAAGTTGATCTCAACTAATTTTGGGCTGCTGAAAACTAAAATGATATTTATTTAAAAAATTTTTCATTTAATCTAGTTTAGATATATGCAACTTTTAAAAAAAATTACCGTTTATATATATATATATATATATATATATATATATATATAAATGACGCAACAGCTATGATAGAATAAATGAATTATTGATTCTGACCAATGACAATGTAACTAGAAGCACTTGATGCAATCTTAGATGGTATTACTTCACTTTTGGTGTATAAATATCTTATTTCTGATTACATTTCGTTATTAGTATTGCATTTTCCCTTCTCAAAAGTGCCTTTGTTAGAAATGCACAGGACAAGTGTCAACATTGCGAATAATTTCTGCTATATATGTGGCAAAGTGACTTTTCTATCATAAAGAAAGAATATATCTAAAGTGATAAAGAAAGTGTATAACTTGTATTTTGTGCTGCAGGATAGGAGATAAAGATAAGTGTATTGGGCGCCACATATATGCTGCAATACATGTGCTGCACGTCTTAAACAGTGGTTTGCTGGCAGAAAACAAACTATAACATGTGCAGTTCCAATGATTGGGAGCTAACTTTTGCATCCTGCCTCCATTTGGGAAAGGAATATCAAAGAAGAAAGCATAGACTCTGTAATATCCAATCATCCAATCTGCAATACGTAAGGTACAGTACGATGATGCTCTACCAGTTCTCAAAGTGTCAGAATCAATTTCAGCTGTTTCCAATGATGAGGACATTGGAGAGTTTTTGAGCCATCAACCTCAAAAGACCCAGAATTTAAACAAATTGCATCTACAAAACCACATTTAACAGCTCAAAGATCACTGAATGTACTTGCATGAGACTAGAATTTACCCCAGAACAAGGCGGAGCTACTGGGTTCCAGATTACAACAGTGGAATAGTATAGCAGAAGATATTAAAATGTGTGTGCTTAGGAAGCCAGAAACCGCTTACTAAGTTATTTTTAAAAAAAAAGAGTGACCTGTTTTTGTGTACTACAACATTTCTGGTGGCAGCCCTCAATATCAATTACAACCCGGAGGAGTAGAGGCTTTTCATTGATTCTTCAAAAAAGAGTCTTAAAGATGTTAAAGATGTTAAAGATACACCAAGTACTACTGCTTTCTATGTGATTGGAATAGTCGTACACGACGTGATCATTACATCAGAAGACATTGGCCAATCAGACAGTGATTACAGCACAGCGTAAAATGAGTAAAGTGGAGAATACAGCACTTCTTGGCTAACAAGATTTTGTTGCCACACTTGCACAATAAGTTGGGTCTCATGAAAAACGTTGTCACGGCAATCGGTAAAACTGATAACGCTTTCAAATACCTCTTCAGAAAATTTTCAAGACTGAATATAGCTAAAATAAGAGGGAGTAGTTGGTCGCAATCGAAAATGTTTTCGCGATGATGAGTTTCTTTGCTGAAAGGAAAAAAGAAGCATGGCTAGCATTTAAGTCAGTGGTGTACAATTTTCTTGGAGACAACAGATTTGATAATTAAAAATAAATTGTAGAAAATCTTCTGAAGTATAAGAGTATAGACGCCAACATGTCTTTAAAAAATGCATTTTCTGGATTCTCATCTGGATTTTTTAAGCCAAACTGCGAGCGGTCAGTGATGAACATTGTGAAGGATTTCACCAAGACATTGCTGCCAAGGAGACAAGGTATCAAGGCAATTAGAGCCTTTAAATGTTTGCTGATTATTGCTGGACTGTGACATAAGATATCTTAAAGATTGACTACAAGATGCAAACAAAGAGACCTCGAACAGTGACTGAATAATAACGGCAGGGGTTCAAACGTGTCTTTTAAAAACATTATATGTGAACTTTTAGTGGTGTTTTTTTTATTTGTTCCAACATTTTATGGTGAAATATCACTTAATTAAACATGTAATAACAATTTGTATAATGTTAAAGTGTAAAGAATAACTGTTTACCAAAGAAATTCTTGATTCTTGATTATAAACTAGTTTCACAGCACGTGGGGCATTCCTATAAGTGGTTCGCCCTCCGTTCCCGCAGTCATCCCAGTGTATGTAGAATCTCGGTCAGGTGTTGATTGTATGATCTTTGGGACTTTCCAAAACAATTTAATTTTCCTTTACTCACCTCTAGATACTCCCATTTATGACTCTCTGTATATGTACGTTCTCGGCCTCATTGACGTCATCTTCATTTTGAAATAAATTTATTACTGCCTTGATCAAGTTTGCTTTATCTCTTCTCAGCAATGTGCCGTCTAACGCCGCATTGCCTGCCAATAAGTCGGTTCTCTCGTTTCCTTGACCCCAACATGACCAGGACAGTATATCCATGTAATGCTCTGGACAGTTGAGTTCAATAAGTCCCACCATTCTTTAATCAGCATGTACTTTTCTTTCTTGCGCAACATGCTTTGAAAGTCTGTGAGTATTACCGAGTGTGTTGATGTATCAGTTATCAACCAATTAAGTGATGCTGTAACTCCCTCTATCTCCATCCTCATGCTCGATGTTACAGTAGAATATGCTGAAGATTTCTCAACCAACTTCACGGCGTTTCTATAGGCAACAAAGCCCGAACCGCTTTTATGTGTGTTTATGTTAACTGATCCATCTGTGTATATAATTATGCCTTCTGATTTCGAGTGTAGCTGGGCGAGTTCATACACTATAACCAGGGCCCTGACACCCGTCCATTTTCGACATGTTTTATCTAGTTGTATTATTACTTTAGTCAGGGATTTCTTCTCAGTTTCTACCTCCACCCATTCACTGCCATTTCATATTTCTTCAAATTCACATACTCGTCGCAGTGTGTCTTCAGCCTCTGCCATCCACACGAAAGGATTAAACAAGTATACGTGAAATTTGTACTGCTGAAATTTAAATTTATCATTTAAAAAACCCAGATCCAATTTCGGAATTTCATTATGATATTTGAAATCAGCATGTCAAAATCAATAACAAATGATGTATTTAAAGTTTGGTAAAAACTTTTTTTATTGAACATTTGTTGACTATTGTTATTGTACTCCCATCTCGTACGATTTCCGCTGAAAGTCAACTAATTTAGCTATTCTTATTATGCGAAATATGTCGATTAGAAAAACCGGTATTATCTGTCGTCTCATTCACATTTTTTAGGGACACTGGTACACATTGAAAACAGGTACTCTCTCAGTATACCCGGAACTTCTGATCACCCTTGAGACGTGTAACACATGGGTATGAGATGTCATGCTCGTAGATAAATCAACTACTCTATGTAACTAATCATATTTATTCAAGTAAAGACTTTGTGTCGAGCTGATTTCGGAATCTGTGCAGGACTCTGTTACCCGATACTCTAGCGTTATGGGGTTTCCAGGCTGGACACTTCTCTTCACCTGCAAAAACAGCAAATAACATTGTTTTATTTTTCAGTGCTTAAATCACATGAATTTGATGAATCGATTTCTTTTTTTCAATTTTTTATAGAAAAATCTTCCCGTTCTTCTTCTTCGTATTGGTTTAAGTTTTCATGCACTGAAAGCTTTTCACTGCTGACACAACAATATTTGCTGTTACAATTTTTGTGTGTCAAGAGTAGAACAATTGATGACTAATGATTTCATAGGGCACGCCCATCTCAGAGCACACCTGTACTGATTCCATGTCAAATACTCTAGATCGTATATATCGAACAATATCATAGACTTTCGGCATATTCTTCAAGCCTGTATATTCTCTAAGGAGACCAACACAAACTGACCATAAGAAACTACAATGAAAAGCAAACTTCGGGACGTAACATCGTTTCTTCAGCACATGCTAAGTTTTATACATGAAATGGATATTGAAGTATGGGAGGGAGTCTGCCTCCCTGTATTTTCCCTTGTACTTTATTTGTATAAAACGGTTGGATCAAATTAGTGTTTCCATGTTTTCTCTATGGCTATACATTTAAGTCTGATGGCTTTCAAAAAGACCCAATATAAGGGTCAGTTTATAGACGCAATTTCTTAATTTTCTTTTCTATATGTCCGAATATTTTCTATATGCCATATGTCCGAATGTTCATCTTTCTTAGTTAAAATATGTTCTGCGATAAATCACTGTGTCTGATATTGGGCAAGTATAGAGCGGTTTTCTTTTTTGGCCGTTGTGGATTTCTCACAATTTGTTGTGCAGAGATGTTTCTGTGAGCCAGACCATCGATCTGTTGTGTAGCTGCGCACTTTAACGACATTGCGTCTGTTTACCGTATGGTGCATTGATTGAGTTGTGCAACGTAGACGCACTGTTTTAAGTTGCTTGCCACGTGGGCCAGAAGTTTTGGACTTCGGCGATAGGATAGCATCCTGTGGTAATTACATGAAAATTGGTTTTCAGGGGACTTCCCGCAAATTAACTTTGTTTTCTAGATACGAAGACGGTGTTGTAACGTCAAAACTTTCTCTCACGGTTGTTATCTTGGTTGCAACCGAAAGCCCAGTTCAAATACTGTTCTTAGTAATGTGCTCCCGAACATCTGGAAACTCTATGTATGTGTAATAAGAAACGGTGTTAATCGGTTGATCCATCGATCCATATGCTCCTGCCATATGACCACCAGAAACGGTCTCATATTAATAAGAAGTGACAAATGTAGAATGAAGTACTAGGTTACAATCACTGTCATTATGTTTTGCTTACATATTCTGACAGTCTCTTTCAATGAATATGAATTAGTCATTCTATTCAGAAAATTCATCTTAGGTAACACAGAAAAACCCCAAAAGAAAGTGCAGAAATTGTGGATACCCTCTGTACTCACCTGTGATAATGTCGTACTGTTGCCTAACTGGATGCTCTCTTTCCACACCTGGACCTCTGATAACACCCAGAATATTGTGGGTTCTGTTGTATTGGGACCAATACATTTGCGGGCTCTTGTCTGGTGATATTACTTGCCTGGCGTCTGCTCCCTCTATCTGGTTAATCTTGTTTTTTATAGACGCTATGTAAGGTGGAATTGTCTAAATGAATAGACATGTGGTAAAATCATATGTTGAAATAAGTCCTGATAATAATAAGGTGCAATAACTGAACATATTACTTACGTTTGCATGTTACATACTTGTGGCATTCCAATAACCGTACCTTGATAGTGTGATACATGTGGCGTACCAACAACTTTACTTTCATTGGATTATACAGTTGGTATTCCAACAACCTTACTTTCATTGAATGATACATTTGGTATTCCAACAACCTTACGTTGATTATATGATACATTAGGCATTTCAACAACCTTACTTCGATTGTATGATATATTCGTCTTTCCAACAATTGTACCTTAATTGTGTGATACATTTGTTATTCCAACAATTGTACCTTAATTGTGTGATACATTTGTTATTCCAACAACCATACCTTGATTGTGTGATACAGTTAACACTCCAACTATACAACTACCTGGAATATCTGATATATTTGCTATTCTAACAACCTGACCTTGAATGTGTGATATATTTCTTATTCCTACAAACTGACGTTGAATGTTAGATACATTTGTCATTTCAACCACCTTACTTTGATTGTGTGATACGTTTGATATTCCAGCAACCTTACATTGATCGTGCGATACGTTTGATATTCCAGCAACCTTACATTGATCGTGTGATACAAATATTTTCGTTCCGTCGCTCCTCTCTTATAATTGATTTAAAACGACACTACCACATTGGCAAAACTTATTTGTATTTCTTTTCTCCTTCTCTATTGTTGCATCAGAAAGAGTATTGGCGGTCAAGATCTGCCTGCTTACAGATAAAAGGAATACACTATCATCAGCATCATCACTATGTTCATCATTAACAATCGCCACAGCCAAACAATATAATTTAAGCAAGTTTTTTAAAAGTTGTAAAAAGTTTAAGTTTTAAACATTCACAAGATGCACGATGGATTATTGTCATTTACAGCAATAAAATAACTTTCACAGAATGTAGAATAGATAACACTGGTCAACATCAAATTTGCTGTCTATAGTTGTTTTTTTTTTTACAGATTTAGGGTAATTTTATTGTGCTGAATCCAAAAACGACATTGGTTTTGCTCAATCAGGTCCGTTTTTTTTCATCTAGCACCACATGGTGTTTTTTTTAATAGGTGGTTCATATTCCATGTCAAATCAACCAGTAAAACGACAATTGATTTCCACACATTTGATCAAAAGTGTGGGTTTTTTTTCCTATTTAAAAGGACAAATGATATAGAAAACAAGTATTTTATTGTCACATGTATGGATAATTTCATGCCATATGTTGCACAATTTCTTAATCTATCTTAGAATATACAAATTATGAAGATTTCACATGTTTAAACTTACTAGTATTGCTAATTGTTTTTTTGGGGGGTTGTTTGGTATTTTTTTAAGGTTTCAAGTGATTCAAATGGCTTAAACTAGAAGATCTTGCAGAAATACACGCATCACTTTTTATGGCAACAGGCATCAAGAGTTCCTCCATTTTTTTCTTTGAAGAGAAGGACTTGGTGTACTGTACAGATATTGTTCACCTGCAGAAGCTTGGAGTGCAACATTATATACCCAGAGATTGGAGACTGTTCATTGACAGCTGCAAGATATCACTAAAATGTGCTCTGCTTCACCATGGCAATCAGTTTGCTTCTGTACCCCTTGCTCACTCGACTACACTGAAGGAGAAGTATGAAGCGGTGAAGTATGTGCTGGATAAAGTTTCTTATTATCAGCACGAGTATATTTGTGTTGACTTGAAGATGGTGAATTTCCTATTGGGACAGCAGTCTGGCTTTACAAAGTACCCCTGCTTTTTGTGCATGTGGGATAGTAGGGACATGGCTCAGCACTATACCAAGAAGGACTGACCTGCAAGAGAAGATTTGGTGCCGGGTAGATCAAAGAACATCGTCAACAATCCTCTGGTAAATAGACACAAGATACCATTCCCACCGCTGCATATCAAGCTTGGCTTGATTAAACAGTTCACCAAAGCCCTCGACAAGGATGGTGGCTGCTTCACTTACATGTGCCGCGCTTTTCCAGGATTAACCAGCTGCACTCACAAACACAAATGACACCAATAATTTTAATACTGGCCAACTCACTACTATTGTTCTATTTCACTGATATTGAAATTAAACAAACATATTATTACAATAATATTGTACGAAGTAATGTTTGTGAAATAGCGAACAACGATTTCAAATCAGTAGAAAACTCACAATAGAAGCCCCTGTTGGTCTGTACGTGAGCTTATGATCAGACAAGAAGCGGTCAGGTTGGTTATCTGTGCCAAATGTGATCCTGGATGTGTGCATAGATGGAAACCGATCTGGACGTCGTGGAGGTTCTAGTGTCTTGCTGCCACTGAAGTACTGTGACGAGAACAAGATAAGTCATGTATATAATACTGACACAAAACTTTAGTTTTATAAATTTATTTTTATTATACCTCTATATGGGATATATAATAATCATCATCAGGTGCCGTGCTGGCTGGCGTTGACGATATTGGGTCTTCACAACTCTCTAATTTTAATACATTCTATCATGATCGTTGTTGACTCTTTGCCATATCACAATGTCAGACTATCTAATATTTTATAACTTTGTCCTCGATTTCTCTTGCCGTCTGTCTTACCTGTTGTAACTATATAATTACCAAACGGTCAGAAACGATCTAACAATCAGGTATGGAGCGCTGAAACAATGTATGTTTTGAACACTTTCTTCATCTATTGTCAATGTTCTGTCTGTAGTACTAATGTTGTCTAGGTCTATTTGTTCATTGCTGTATTAGTGTTTCCACAGATTGTGTATTGTCTTGGTCTTTCGTGTTCAGCTCAGTTGTTTCCTTGGACTTGTGTTTGTGGTATAGTTCTCATTCGTGTTGATGTCTTATTCTTGTGTTTTATTTTATTTTTTATTTATTTATTGTTTTGTCAATTGCTGCGCTATTGAGTCTGTTTATCGACTGTTTCTTCGTCGTTGGCTCAATCTTGAATTTATGGTGGACATGCTGACCTGCTTTATTCTCTCTCTCTCTCTCTCTCTCTTTCTCTCTCGCCCTCTTGTGCATGTGATTGGAGTTTGTCCTGGTTTCATCTCTTAGTTTACCATATCTCTTCATTTATTGTGCGCACTATTGTCATCTTGAACAACTGCCTAGATTTGACAAATTTACTTCCTTCCTTTTCCGGCTAATGAAGGAATGGTTCTTAATATTTTCTTCAAGATGTAAAATCAATATTTCGGTGTATTATTTGCGGTTTTATTATTTTATATATGTGCAGACGAAAATCTTATGGTCGAAATGTCAATTGATTTTGTCATTATTTCTTTAATTATAGTTGTTTTGATCATCTTGTTTATTACTAGTTGTAAGTATTTGTAGCACACATTTACTTGTTTAATATAACTAATGTTGTAACTATGTTTTCAGGCCTCCGTTGTCTAATAACGTGTCAAAAAATACAGATTGTCGCTTTCCGATATTAGTATGTAACACCTTCTTGAATTTGACTCTTTCAGCAGCTTCGTGTTAGTTTTTCTAGCTGCCCATTGTGCTCTCCTCATTCTTCTATAGAACCATATCCCTGATGCCTACAATTGTTGACGATCTTGTTTATTTATTGTCTAAGACTTCATACATATGTTAAAATCGAATGACAGAGACATATCAGTTGTATCAATCTTGCAGTGTAAGAAATTGATATATTCTTTAATAAGACAAAAGATCAATGGTGGACTTATGTGGCCAAACTTTCCGAAAAAAAGCTGGTGTCTAAAGCTTGCGTTTTTTTGTAATATTTAATCATCTGTTGAGGAACAAACGTCACTGAATTCAGTGGTCCACCTGGATGTTTCTTGTGGTACCGGCAGCTAATATATTTTACTAACCTTCATGGCGCACCTATATATCTGGGTATCCTCTTGGATCGCAATAAAAATATACCAAAAATTTGGTTGAAAATAGCGTCTCTTGTGTAATATTGCTACATTTAAACACTCAAATCAAAGTAACTGCTTCTTGAATATGAAACATGAGATATAGATATGCTGGTTGAAACCACATAAATGTGATAGTAATGTTGGCATTATAACATAGTAATGATTTTATCATACATGTCTACCTGTCTGGAACAAGAGATAGGGGATAGAGGAGAAATGGGACGTATGTGTAATATATCCATTTTTAGGTAACGAAGTAAAATTAATTGTTATTTAAATACTGGTACGCAAATGATAATTGCAAATGATGTGTTTTTTTATATATATTATAGTATATAACAAGCCTATTTGTGTGTTGTAAAGCAAATGATAGTTACAAATGATAGTTACAAATGATAGTTACAAATGATAGTTACAAATGATAGTTACAAATGATAGTTACAAATGATAGTTACAAATGATAGTTACAAATGATAGTTACAAATGATAGTTACAAAGGATAGTTACAAATGATAGTTACAAAGGATAGTTACAAATGATAGTTACAAATGATAGTTACAAATGATAGTTACAAATGATAGTTACAAAGGATAGTTACAAATGATAGTTACAAATGATAGTTACAAATGATAGTTACAAATGATAGTTACAAATGATAGTTACAAATGATAGTTACAAATGATAGTTACAAATGATAGTTACAAATGTTAGTTACAAATGATAGTTACAAATGATAGTTACAAATGATAGTTACAAATGATAGTTACAAATGATAGTTACAAATGATAGTTACAAATGATAGTTACAAATGATAGTTACAAATGATGTGTTTGTTGATATATTATAGTGTTAAACAAACCTGTTTATGTGTTGTATCATAGTCTGGAGACCACGGTGGTTTTGCAATTGTTAATGTAGTCCTGTGCATAGGCCTGTCACCTTTACTCACACGCGGAGGGACAGACAATGATCGATCTGGTTTAGAGGAAACTCTTTGAGCGTAAGGCTCGTGTATCACCGGATAATGGTATCCACTTTCTGTGAGAATTGTTGTGGCGGTTTTGCCTTGTCCGAAAATAATTCTGGCATCAAAAAGATTTTCCGACATCTTTGTATCATACATAATTCCAAGTACAAAAACAGACACTCTCGTAGATAACAGTGAAATGCACTTAAACCTTAAACAGTTATATCTAATCTCACATTTCACGAGCAGTAACTGAAGAAATATTTAGATCTACTTACGGTTTATACAAAAATTGAATGAAATAGAGACATACAGTAAAATATGTTAACATTTGGTAAATAAATATAAAGAAAAAATAATTTTACGTGGACTATTTTATGTGATTTCTTAGATTTATTATACCATACATGTATTGCATAACGTTACTGTTTTACACCCATTTACCATACATTTGTACATAATTTTACTATATTTTTTATTTCTTTAGCATAAGTTTATCACATAGCTTCACTGTTTTACATCCAATTGCCGTATGTTTGTTACATTACTATTTTACATCCGACTACGAATACACAAATTATACATTTCTGAAGTATCAATATTAACTCTAAATGTTGGAAACACAACATATATGAATAAATTATGAAGTTACATTTCTCAAAAAGAAAATGTTCATATCTTATTGTAATAGAAAACTTAGTTTGTGTTCGAATAATTTCATTGATAGCTACTATCTTGAGCAAGTTTACTCTGTTGCTAACGGCGAAGGTCAGAGTTCGCATGGAACGGTGAACGGTGACAATTCGACACACGTTGAAGTCATATGGACACCGCAGCTGAAACGAAACCGACACACAGAGAAATCGATAGAGAGAACCAGGTCGAAATAAGGTAGAAAAACTATACCACAAGATAAGAGAGAATTGTCTTATGCATTGTTACCACTCCTTCGCTTTTTGCCAAAGATCTGGGTTTTTTCGATCTGACATGGAGATATATGTTTTTTTCCTCAAGAGTTTGAGGTTTTTTTAGTCAAGTTCTTTACAAAAATAAAGTTTGTCGGCCAATGTTTCATTAATTATTAATACATTTTTCGGTTTTATACTATATATATATATATATATATATATATATATATATATATATATATATATATATATATATATATATATATATATATATATATAAACCCGTAGATATGGATTGGGATTCGTGAGGTTCACTGCCAGATTCCTTCATTAGATAATCATAACATGATCTATTTCACGAGGTTCAGCACCAGGCTCCTTCTGAAATCACACCATGTCCTGTTTATGAGGTTCACCACTACACTCTTCTTTTAGGAAATCATAAAATAACCTTTAGTAATTAGAATTTAGCGAATAACTGGTAAATTCTACCCTTTAACCATATTCCGAACGAAGGTCACCAAAACTCTAACGAAAATGAAGGAATTGCAAATGGACGAATGATATTTTCTATAGGTAAATACACAACCTCCATTACAACCTCCATTATTCTCAATTACAACCTCCAACCTCCATTATTCTCAATGTTTTATGTGATGTTTCAATTATTTTCAATTTTCTATGTGGTGATTGCGTTGTTCAGAATGCTCTATGTGATGATTTCTCCAGAGCTGCATAGCATAGCATACTCAGGAGACCCCAACTGTCAGCGGTATGCAATGTTTTGATAATATGTCTCATTCTGACTCAGAGAGGATAAATGGTAAGGAGGTAAAAGAGGGGGGGGGGAGAGTAATAGCATTGACATATTTAAAAATAAAAACTAAGTACATGAAGTATGTGAACATACAGCGAAACGAAATAACCGTCTATCGCAGACGAAAATAGCGGTTTCATACTTGTTACTTCATCGCTGTAATAGGTACGGAGGTAATAAAATAAAATAAGAAGTACAATTTAAGACACATTTAGAATTCCAGTATTGGGCATATGTGTGTTTATTATTTCCTTTTATGCAACATGATTACTATGTGTCTCTGATATCGAGTACTTCTCAGCAATAGTTTTCTTGGTGAAGACCTTATGGCTGAAACATTAGTTAGCCTGTCGTGTACACTTTTGTGTATATTGTACCCATTAGTCTGGGCCCTGTCTAATTTCACGACCTTCTGTTTTGCGTAACTATTCTCTGCGCTTAGGAACTCTTTTGCTGGTGTCCTGCCCCAGATTCGACGATTGGGAGCGACGAATTATTACATGTTCAACGATTATGAAGCTCTTCCGATACACTTTGAGAGAAGAAATATAATTATGTTAAGAGGAAACATACCAGAAAGAAAAAGCGATAACCGTAGTCAGTATTATTGTAGTTGTAAAATTTAATTTTAACCATGTTCTTTGTAATTATTGTTTCTCACTTATCACACGGCAGGCAGTTTTACTGTAGTCTATCTTTCATGTCATGTTCATTATCATTTAACTAGTATTGAACATTAGACTAGGACTGAACATTAGACTAGGACTGAACATTAGACTAGGACTGAACATTAGACTAGGACTGAACATTAGACTAGGACTGAACATTAGACTACGATTGAACATTACAGTAGGACTGAACATTAGACTAGGATTGAACATTAGACTAGGACTGAACATTAGACTAGGATTGAACATTAGACTAGTATTGAACATTAGAATAGTATTGAACATTAGACTAGGATTGAACATTAGACTAGAACATTAGACTAGGACTGAACATTAGACTAGGATTGAACATTACAGTAGGATTGAACATCAGACTAGGATTGAACATTACAGTAGGATTGAACATTACAGTAGGATTGAACATTACAGTAGGATTGAACATTAGACTAGGATTTAACATTACAGTAGGATTGAACATTACAGTAGGATTGAACATTAGACTAGGATTTAACATTACAGTAGGATTGAACATTAGACTAGGATTTAACATTACAGTAGGATTGAACATTACAGTAGGATTGAACATTAGACTAGGATTGAACATTACAGTAGGATTGAACATTAGACTAGGATTTAACATTACAGTAGGATTGAACATTACAGTAGGATTGAACATTACAGTAGAATTGAACATTAGACTATGATTGAACATTACAGTAGGATTGAACATTACAGTAGGATTGAACATTACAGTAGGATTGAACATTAGACTAGGATTGAACATTACAGTAGGATTGAACATTACAGTAGGATTGAACATTAGACTAGGATTTAACATTACAGTAGGATTGAACATTAGACTAGGATTGAACATTACAGTAGGATTGAACATTACAGTAGGATTGAACATTACAGTAGAATTGAACATTAGACTAGGATTTAACATTACAGTAGAATTGAACATTACAGTAGAATTGAACATTAGACTAGGATTGAATATCACAGTAGGATTGAACATTACAGTAGTATTGAACATTACAGTAGGATTGAACATTACAGTAGTATTGAACATTACAGTAGAATTGAACATTACAGTAGAATTGAACATTAGACTAGGATTTAACATTACAGTAGGACTGAACATTACAGTAGGATTGAACATTAGACTAGGATTTAACATTACAGTAGGATTGAACATTAGACTAGGATTTAACATTACAGTAGGATTGAACATTAGACTAGGATTGAACATCAGACTAGGATTGAACATTGCAGTAGTATTGAACATTACAGTAGGACTGAACATTAGACTAGGACTGAACATTACAGTAGGATTGAACATTACAATAGGATTGAACATTACAGTAGGATTGAACATTGCAGTAGGATTGAACATTAGACTAGGATTGGAGATTACAGTAGGATTGAACATTAGAAGACTGAGAGATATTTGTCGAAATAAAATAAAGTTAACAGATACTTCTTTGGTTGAGAGGAGCAGATAAGAAAAGCTCTTTACTCAAGTCTGGAGGATATTTGAGGGAAATTAATTGATATTATTATTTATACTATAATAAAGGGTGGTGTGAAGGAAAAGTGGTAGCTTGGTTCTGTCTCTTTATAGAATGTTTGTATTTTCTTAGTGTTAATTGTTATGCTATATATTTCTACCACAATGGGTTCCTTCGTCTTTTTCTTTTGCTTTCATTCTCAAACTCCTGCAGATTAGCGTTGTGTCATCGTTTACAGCATTGCTGCGATATCTGCGCCTTTCGGCCTGACACATCCGACTTCAGCATGGCTTTGGGTCACTGACCCTATATGGGATGGGATAGTCAACTCCATCCCTAACCTCCTTAGTCGCCTTTTACGACACGCGTGGAAGGTAAACAGTGTTGCTATTCTTTGCTTCACTTTCGGGCCCCGGCAACACACGGGTGAGGCCGCAATGGGTTTTAAACAATATCTCTTCAAATCCGTAAATGAGACAATGTTCGAGATATGTAACGTTCAATCTCCATGATGGTTTACTTAAACTGATATGATACGTACTAATAGACAGGGCGGGGGGGGGGGAGGGAAGAGACACGTGGGCACCACAAGTGTTTGCAAAATAAACATGTGCACAACAAACATGTAAGCATGAATAACGAACAAATGGTAACTTTACAAATTGTGACAGGGGAGATAGCAATGACAGGTCGCTGAATTATTGCGTTTTTTCAGCTAATGGTTTCCCTTAAATTCGTCAAATATCTATGTAATACTTGCCTTTGCACATATTAACATTTGCAAGTTAAAGTGCGTTCATGTGTGAGATTCAGAGGTCATGGTAACTGGATTACCAGAACCTCGATCTCCACTTGTTTGATGGTTAATAAGCTCTGATATAACCAAAATATCAAGGTAGAGGTAAGTTGCGTTAGAACCAGTGGCATATATCACAAGGCTTCCTATAAGTGCTTAGATACCTATTCAGTGGTTGACCAAATACTGCATGCTTACCGCTCTTGCTAGTAGCAATTCCCGGGTTTGCTGGAAAGTGAAGGAATAATTTCACATTACGCTGCTGGACCTCCATTATATATATATATATAACAAATATAACAAATTGGACTAACATTCGCAGTTGAAAGGAGCGTTCATCGGTATAAAATATACTTTTTATGTAACCAAACTAAGTAAATGTAGGAAACTTGAAAACAAAATATTTAAATAATCAATTAATATAATTAGGGACATGATGTCAAAGAGGGTAATAAATTAATAATAATCATACTAAAAGAACCTGTGAGAGACAAGGAAGTGAAAGAGACAGAGCTAGAGTCGCGTTCCCGTGTTTGAGTACGGGTTTGCAACCTATGGTCGCGAAGGTTTTATGTGCTGTCGTTGGTTGAAACAATAAACTAGGTAAATAAGTAATAATTTTAAAATATCGAATGTAACTATATTTCTTCATTTTGATGTAGCCAGTATTACTCATGAAGTACAAAATGAATTCGCGAATATGAAGAACGATTTATCGGCAACCGAGATTTATTTCTTGAAACATTTGTGACTGAATTCACGTGTTCTGTGTACTCATACATAAATGTTTGGTGCACACATTTTTGCATTGTTCCCGTGCAAGTTAGCAGATAACCAAGATCCTAAAAGCATCTCTTCGTGGTACACCCTGGGCACAGACTGGTTTAAAACTCCTGCATATCAGTCTGGCTAGTGCTTTATGGATTGTGTCCGTACTGTGTAGACCAAGAAGGAATGAGATTTGAACGTACATGACAAACAAGATCTCTGTGTTCCATGTCTCTGTCCCAACATCCAAAACACTTAATCAGCAATGGAAGACAGTGTCTGGCCTGTACTGCTGGTCTGCGATGTCCCGAGCTCACTAACAGCGAGAATATTGTGCAAATCTCCAGAGAACTAAGACTAATATGAGTACATTGAAAAGGTTGGAAGGGTTTGAGCGTGGTGTTCACGATGTCGGTGAATGTAACCGTGGTTAAGAAACAGAATCAACCATAGTCCAACTCGACTTAGAGTATCTCCTATACCGGGACTACGCTTGCATATGAAAAATGATTCAGTATTCAAAAGCACAGGGGACAATAGAGCATCAAATTAATCAAGAAACGTTTACTTGCAGAGGAATAACTCGTATATGAAAGACTTATGAGAAAGAATCTTCAACACCTACAATATAGTAACGGTATTATTCCCCCAGCTTTCTCGTGACCTGCACCATATATGACATGTGACATGTATCAAGTTCAGCGTTGACAGCATGATTTTTCGAGTAAACATGTGACGTGTGAACTAAACTCATGTCACTTGGACACAGTAGAAACGCAAAAATTCATTCCATTAATTACACTGAAATTTAAATTGATAAAGATGGTCAGAAGAAATCTGAAACGGTAACATATTCATGTACAGCATACGTAAATTATCAAATATTCATCACCGTAGCCTTACACTCTAATGCACTATTAGTCGTAGCTAATATGAAGAAGTAAGTAAAGTAAAATAAAGTAACCCATAGCAATTATTAATGCCGTAGGGGTGTGAGATATTAGCGATCTCACATTTCACAGGCTCTGCAAATGAGGGCGGTAACCATCTCCTCTCCCTCGCAGTCTTTACTTCCCGGATTAATCCATTTAAGGCTGGGTCGACCTGGGAGCCGTTGCGATCTGAAAACATTTCCGCCTCAGCTGGGGAATGAACCCAGGACCACTCATATGCGAAGCTAGTGCGCTAACCACTGCACTAACGCCGCTCCAACTGAAGAAGTACTTACATCGAAAAACGTTCACATTATTGTAAATTATGAAAGCAAGAAGATTGGTCAAATCAAAACTTAATTTCTCTATTGGATAGTGTACTGGAAGAAAGTCTGATGTGTATTGTACGATTTTCCCCGATGTATCTGCAAAATTCTTCTTTATGTTGACTGTTTACCATTAATTGTTATATAGACACAAAGTCTATGTGTTAATCTTGCCATGTCATGTAAGTCATCCCTCGCTACTTCGCGGTTTATTTATCGAGGCCTCAGTACATCGCGAATTTCTAAAAACATACAGTATGTACACTTTAGTTACATCTGTGTATGTTACACACACATGTATCATATTTATATTATTTATACTTTATTTTATGTATGTTATTTAAACTATTAATATTTTATTTACATGTTTGAAACTATTCTTTAATGTTCTAATGATAACATATGCACTTATAAGGTTTCATATACACTTATTGATATTATACATTAACAAAAAATGTACGTGTGTTAAAAATGAGAGGATGACACTACCTCGCGGTTTTTCACTTATCGCGGCCGGTTCTGGTCCCTATTAACCGCGATAACTGAGGGATGACTGTAGTTACTTTTTATGTATACAATTCGACACATTTTTGCAAATAATGAAATAGATCATGTAATAATTGATGTGATTTATAGACAGCTCTACATTAAATATGTTGTACAGTTAAATTATATATAATTATACTGAAAAACATGTGTTGATATATTTTCTTTTTTATCTAGCTTTGTGACGGCGAGATGCAGATTAATTTTGTGTGTCAAGGTACCGGGTTTTAAATCTTCCGCAGTGCATACTACCAAGAAAATCACTTCACTAGAAAAATGCTGGATGGATACAACCTAAATATTATTACGTTACGGATTTGTTAATTTTATCCTATTTTTAAAAATAAATTATGTAAGGGTTTCGCAGGTCGCTTAGCTCGAACAAAGTTTGGGAACCTGTGTGTTAGATCATTACACATGGCTTGTAACATTGGGAACGTGTGTGTTAGAACATTTTTCATGACATTGTAATATTGGGAACATGTGTGTTAGATCATTACACATGGCTTGTAACATTGGGAACCTGTGTGTTAGATCATTATACCTGGCTTGTAACATTGGGAACGTGTGTGTTAGAACATTTTTCATGACATTGTAACATTGGGAACCTGTGTGTTACATCATTACACATGGCATTGTAACATTGGGAACATGTGTGTTAGATCAATACACATGGCTTGTAACATTGGGAACATGTGTGTTAGATCATTACACATGACATTGTAACATTGGGAACCTGTGTGTTACATCATTACACATGGCTTGTAACATTGGGATCATGTGTGTTAGAGCATTACAAATGGCATTGTAACAATTCGAACGTGTGTACTAGAGCATTACTCATGACATTGTAGCATTGGGAACATATGAGTTAGAGCATTACTAATTGCTTTGTAACATTAAGAGCATATGTGTTCGAGTATTACTAATTACATTGTAACATTGCGAACATGTGTGTTAGAGCATTACTCATGACATTCTAACATGCCTCTTTTTCTTATAATGGAAATCGTGGGAAGGGATTTAGTTATTCTGATTGATTCGTTCAGAACGGGTCGATTTTGACATGTATCGCCCGCCAAACATAGAGACATGACCAATCACATAGGCTGTGTCCGACTGTGTCTGCATGCGGGATGGCTTTCAGATGTTACACTCACACACCGCTCTGATTAATATATTATGACTTCCTAGCTATAAGTAGTATCTTAGTCTTTATATTATTAGTGACAAATTGTACGTATTGTTTACCTGAACGATTTCTGATTTCATACTTCAGACGGTGTTATGTTTTATTGTAAAACAACGATTGAAATTGAAACTTATCTGACTCATAGAAGTTTCTAGTGAGTAATGTTTTATTTCTGTGACAGGAATAATAACATATTGTAATGTATGATTGGTTTAATAAAATAAACAATTTTAGCGTTACAATGTCATTGATTAAAGGCATCAATCAAAAACGATAATCTTTATAGATATAAGTCGGCAACACATGGCAGTACAAGAAAAAACGGGAAGAGGTACAAGTGTTGTCAATTTTTTATTTAAAAAAAGTATAAACACAACATAATATCTAACAAAGACATTAAACTTATACATTATGATAGAACAGTACAGATCGTAATTGAGACGTATCTACTTTATTGTAGGGCCGGTCAGTGGAAGTCATATTGCCAAATAATCCAATATTAATGAAGGCCAAAACAATAATTTCAGTGTGTAATTTGAACGTATTATGAGAGATGGATACATGCATGTCATCAGATAAATGCAATGCTATAACATATGCTTGTTAAATACATAGCAATTTCTTATTCTGTGATGAGTTAATATGGAATCTAGCCCGATATTGTCTTTGATATAACGTTTATTTAATATTATTGTAAATTTCCCGTAACTTCATTTCAGAGATGCTTTTGTCAGCGAGATTATTGCGCTATAAAATGCGCAGTTGCGGTAGTTATGTACTATTTTCTCTGGTGCCCGCGTAGTTTTTTTCACAGATGCAGGATGTAGAGTCGTTGATGCCAATCTGTGTGAATAGTATGTCTGTACACGACGTGCATCCCACGTTGACAATTAGAGAATCACAGAAGATCCCTTCTAGAAGTAACTCCTGCCCTACTCATGATATTTCGTCTTGCGATATTGAGTCAAAAAAAACTATTTGAATTTGAAAAAAAAACCTGAAAGACTACCTATTTCCATTTATCACTAGAAGAAAGATATTTATGAAAGGAAGATCACACGCCTACGCTGTCACAATTGAGTGTAGTACGAACCTTCGTGTTTTCTGATTTTCCTAAAACACACATGCAAATCACATTGGCAGTAAAGTAAAGTAAAGTAAAGTAAAGTAAAGTAAAGTAAAGTAAAGTAAAGTAAAGTAAAGTAAAGTAAAGTAAATCTACCCATAGCATTTATTAATGCCGTAGGGGTGTGAGATGTTAGCGATATCACATTTCAGTGGCTCTGCAAATGAAGGCGGCAGCCATATCCTCTTCCTCGCAGTCTTCACTTTCCGGATTAATCCGGTACCCATTTAAGGCTGCGTCGACCCGAGAGCCATTGCGATCTGAAAAATATTTCCGCCTCAACTGGGGAATGAACCCAGGACCACTCGTATGCGACGCCAGTGCGATAACTACTGCAATACACGGCCCCCTGATACTGACATTGCCCATAACTGTACACAAATATTATCTTATTTCATCTGTCTAGATACATACTACACAGTTATTTATCTCCATATGCAACATATTTCGTGTGAGTGTTGGGGTGTGGTTGCTTGTAACTTGTGAGTGTAGGGGTGTGGTTGTTTGTAACTTGTAAGTGTAAGGGGTGTGGTTGTTTGTAACTTGTGAGTGTAGGTGTGTGGTTGTTTGTGTAAATTGTGATTATATGGGTGTCTTTGTTTGTGTAACTTGTGAGTGTAGGGGTGTGGTTATTTGTAACTTGTGAGTGTAGAGGGGTGAGTTGTAGCTTGTGAGTGTAGGGGTAAGGTTGTTTTTGTAGCTTGTGAGTGTAGAGGTGTGGTTGTTTGTAACTTGTGAGTGTAGGGGTGTGGTTGTTTGTAACTTGTGAGTGTAAAGGTGCGGTTGTTTGTGTAACTTGTGATTGTACGGGTGTTTTTGTTTGTGTAACTTGTGAGTGTAGGGGTGTGGTTATTTGTAACTTGTGAGTGTAGGGGTGTGGTTGTAGCTTGTGAGTGTAGGGGTGTGGTTGTAGCTTGTGAGTGTGGGGGTATGGTTGTTTTTGTAACTTGTGAGTGTAGGGGTGTGGTTGTTTGTAACTTGTGAGTGTAGGGGTGTGGTTGTTTGTAACTTTTGAGTGTAGGGGTGTGGTTGTTTGTGTAACTTGTGATTGTAGGTGTGTTTTTGTTTGTGTAACTTGTGAGTGTAGGGGTGTGGTTGTTTGTAACTTGTGAGTGTAGGGGTGTGGTTGTAGCTTGTGAGTGTAGGGGTGTGGTTGTAGCTTGTGAGTGCAGGGGTGTGGTTATAGCTTGTGAGTGTAGGGGTTTGGTTATAGCTTGTGAGTGTAGGGGTGTGGTATTTGTAACTTGTGAGTGTAGGGGTGTGGTTGTAGCTTGTGAGTGCAGGGGTGTGGTTGTAGCTTGTGAGTGCAGGGGTGTGGTTGTAGCTTGTGAGTGTAGGGGTGTTGATGTAGCTTGTGAGTGTAGGGGTGTTGATGTAGCTTGTGAGTGTAGGGGTGTGGTTGTTTGTATATCAGCACTGCGAAACTATTGTGATATTGTTTTCAATCATTCGTTAGCGGGCTATTCTTCTTCTACTTCTCCTCCTATCCAGAACTGCGAAGCTTCATTTGGGTAATCATGCCAGTTTGTAAAGCCGACTTATATACCGTAGTTACGTCAAGACATTCGCATATTGTCTTGAATAAATGGAAATGAAGTTCTTGTCAAGTTTTATGTGTTCCTTTACATTAAAAAAGGACATGGTGTTTATAATTGTTTGTTTGTTTTTCGTTCGCTCCATTGTAACCATCACGGATATCCGTGCGATTTCCGCCGGGAGCGTGATTACGTTGTGCCACCGTTATGCGCCTTGTAGGCCTAGCACATCCGATTTCGGCATGCCTTGACAATTCGGGTGGGCTACCCTTAGCCTGTGACAGCCTCTATATCTGTCTCCAGGCACGCGTAGTGGAGACTCTTCGCCCAGACTATTATCTTGCTCTTAGTCTGACTCAAACGAGGTGTTCCACTGTCTATGAACTTGTCTCGTGTAATTGGACGTGCTGTGCCTGTGCCCATTGGGTACTGAACCGTTTCTCATCCGTGAGCCTGGTTCCTTAAGGGGAAGAACTCAACAGAGGAGTTGGACTCTGGCTCTTTCGCCCTCTTAGCCGAGGTGTCATTCACCGACATCGTGTACCCCTTGTCCAAGTTCGAGTCTCACACCACGCGTTTGAGAGCAAGGCGTTCTCGAGCTGAGCGTCCTTGTCCCAATAGCGCCTGAGCCCATCAGGTACTGAACCCTTTCTCTCTTCAAGTGTATTTCCGGTGTAGGAAAACCTGACAGTAGAGTTGGGCCAGGGCTAAATCGTTGTCCCTTTTGTGCCTGAGCACAGAATCGAGTACAGAACCCTTTCTCTCTGCAAGTTACTTCCGGTATAGGAAACCTTGACAGTAGAGTTGGGCCAGGACTGCCATCGTTGTCCCTTTCTTGCCTACACCCATCGGGTCAGAACCCTTTCTCTTTGCAAGCATATTTCCGGTTTAGGAAGGCTCGACATTAGAGTTGGGTTAGGTCTTTTGCTTTACCAAACGCCGATGGATGGGTCTGGGTCTCTGCCTGTTAGGAACTCTGGTAACTAGAAGCCCGTCTCGAGCTGACGGAGCTTGTAGTTCCCTTTCCTAGGGACTTTTCACTTTCTATTTGCAGTTCGCGCTGCCCTCTAGCGCTGTTCTGCCCTTTCATTGTTTCATTGTACTCTGTGTGAAACATATTTGTCTCTCGCCATGCATTTACCTTTACGTGCATTTTACATTGGCCGCCCCTCCAATGTTCGGACTGGACTGACTAGCTTCACTGTATGTCGACAGTGTTGCTATATGTGGTGATGCTGGTGGTGTCGGAGATATTGTCTGTCTCTTGTGCAGTCAAACCTCTTTCCATCTGCTACCTCCACATTCTCGGACACGATCCCCAAAAGATTTGGCCAGAATCAGCACGAGCTGCTGTATTTCTGTTTCCAGGGTGCACCACGTGGAGGTACATTTGGGATCTTGGTTATCTGCTAACCCTGGGTCCGCCTAGAGCAATGCGTTCCCTTTGCACCCCGGTGTTTATAATGATTTAAATAACAAACCACCGGGGTTGGTTGTTGTGGCTTTTTCATCCAAATCTATCTATAATAATCTATATGATTTAGACCTCCTGTCCACGCTAGACATTCAGTGACTAAGTAAATTGACAAAAGACTATTGGTCTGATTTGCCAGGATTAGGAACAATTTATCACTTGCTTAAAATCAAGCTAGTCATATTTACATAATATTTGCAAGTTTTCATTGATTTTGATTATACGCAAGATAACAAGCTTTACAAGAAACAACATCTCATAATATTTAGACTCGCCAGAATTCTGTGTGATGTTTGTAGAGTGATAGAAAAAAACCTGTATCAATAGCAATGACTATGAAATTGGAAACAGTGGTTAGCTTATGTGCACAATCACCTCCATCGTTAGTCGGACACACACCAAATATCGCAGAGAACAGTACGGGTGTTTTTGTAGCCAATTGTGGCGTTCATGTTGCGATGAAGTACTCATGTGCTACAAAATCTAAACATGAACGTCCATCTGGATGTAATAGGGACACAATGAACTACAGTGAAGAGTTAAAAATTCACTCAACGCAAGAACGAAGTGCAAATGATGTATCTTTATGCAACCAAGAGAATAAAGAGAATCATTCACAGGTAGGTTGTAACAGTTGGTTGTTGAGTTACATGTACATTTCATTCAGGTTGTAACCGTTATTTCTTGAGTTACATGCATATTTCATACAGTTGTAACAGTTATTTGCTAAGCTAAATATATATTTCATCCTGATTGTAACAGTTAATTATTTAGTTACATGTATATTTCATACAGGTTGTAACAGTTATGTATTTAGCTATACGTATATTTTGTACAGGTTATAACAGTTATTTATGTAGTTACACATATATTTCATCCAGGTTTCAACAGTTAGTTATTTAGTTATACATATATTACACAGGTTGTAACAGTTATTTATTTAGTTACACTCATTTTTCAACCAGGTTGCATAAGTTATTTATTTAATTACACGTATATTTCGTCCAGATTGTAAAAGTTATTTGTTCAGTTGCATGTATATTTAATCCTGGTTGTAAGTTATTTGTTTAGTTAAACGTATATTTCATCCAGATTGTAAGAGTTATTTGTTTAGTTACATGTACGTTTCACCTAAATTGAAAAAGATATATTTTTAGTTACATATATATTTTATCCAGATTGAGAAAATATATCAGTTTAGTTACATATATATTTTATCCAGATTTAAAGAGCTATTCAAAAGTAGCAAATTGATAGATACAGATTAGCAGTCTGTACTCCAGAGAACAGAATACGCTGTGTATTGATTTACAACTTGGCTGTGATGTCCACGCCTTTTGTCATGATAATCCGACTTGTGCATGGTTTGAGATAACTATTTTTCTCTATGGGTTGCGGTATCATACCCCATCTCCAAAAACTTTATTATAAATCTGACAACATGTATGGCAGGTCATTTGTGGATATTCTTTGCTCCTCTTTCAGGCTTCGTCAACTTTCGGGCAACACAAACTTATTTCGTACAATCCTGAAATGTATAATATAACATGTTTATATTTGTTGATTGGCGGTTCGTTCTCAAATTCGAACAGATCTCTCTTGTAGCAGGGAAATGACCATAGTAAATTTCCAGCAGAGTATAGTCCAGATAACGAAGGCGTGTTGTGGCATCGTTTTATTCGCACATGACAAAACTTGGAACAAGGTAATGAAGTTTTGCTAATGACAGGAAGTAATAACGCGCAGAAATCGAAGTTTCGACTAGAATGCCTTTTTAAAGAACACATTTACAACAAAAATGACGAGTAGGACAACACTATTGGCGTTAACAGGTCTGCAGATCAATGGTGATTTGTGTTACTAGTTATTTGTTTCTTGTGAATTTCTATATTTGTCAATTTGTGTGAACTTTGTGACAACAATCAATGAAATTCACGGGAAAAGTCAAATAAATCACGTTAAACGGCTGTTTTCCAATGAGTCCACTGGTCTTATAATGTAACTGGAAGCCAACAAGTTTATAAACCGATAGTATAGACCACACCAAAATAATGACTAGGATAACGACATGAATATTACAGAAGATACAATAGTGTCCATTTCTAGAATAATGTTTATTTCGTTAATGTCACACGCTAACCTAGAGTCTAATGATGCTGTTCGATAAATGTCACGAGGAATTGTTCAATCGTCATGGAAATGAAACATTTAGTAGTTGACACACTCGATCGTATATCTATGGATCAATATCACAAGTATAGAGACTATTTGAAGTGTGATAATTTCTTCTTTTATGTTAATTCTCAAATTACTGCAGTTTAGCATGATGTTATCTGGAGAACGGAAGCTTTGTGCCATGGTTTACAGCTTAGCTGCGATATATCTGCTCCTGTCGGCCTGATACATCCGATTTCATCACGGCAAATAAATTTCTTTAACCATGCATGGGATTGAACAGTCAATTACATCCTCAAAATCTCATTAGTCATCTCTTACGACGTGCATGGCAGGTTAAAGTGTTTTTCTTTGCTCACTTTTTGGGCGCCGGCATCACGAGATAACACAATGATATATATAATATGTAGCCTTCATACCTATCCCCATCTTTTTCTTCACTAGATGGGTTATAGAGACATGCTTGTCACGTATGGGTGTTCTTGTTAGAACCATTATGACTGAACTGCCCGGAAACTAGCCAGTTAACCGTTTAATGAAAATGTACATGTTTTGGTGATGTGCGCTCATTTCAACCTCGGACACGTTGCTCTTATTTTGATATATGAGAGCTTTTAAAAAATAGCAGAGGTCGCGGTTATGGTAATCCAACCAGCACGACCTCTGGAGGTAGACTTAGTCTAGAGCAACTACTTAATTATCCAGTTGTGCTGGGATCTATCTATTGTAGGGGTACATTCCATAGCACCGTATCAAGGGAGAAGATCAACAACAACACTTATTGATTTTAGTGATGATTTCTTAGAGGATGTCCAGAAATTACATAACAATTTTTTGTCACATTTACCCCCCCCCCCCCCCACCTTTGTCAACAATTATTAATAATTCAATGACCTACCTGCTTAAATGTTTTGCAAAGTTACCATCACACCCCTAAATGTTTTAGCATAAAAAAGTAGGGAAATAATACATATATATTTGTTGCACATTTTCAGAAAAGTGTTTCACATTCAAATAATTAAATTAGTGTATAAAACGGAATTGTTGACGTCAACTTTTGCCAAACTCCACACCTTACTCCATTCCCTAATGAACAACTGCCTCCACTTTAACCTAATGTTGATGTAAATTATGGACAATCCCTTAGTTACATGAATTGTTACTGTCTACAAATAAATCTTGCCGAACCAGCAGTAAACAACTAAATCTGAAAGATGTCTGAAGTGTCAATGGTTATCTTTCCTACGTGCTCTTTGATTGTAACTTCCGTGTGTACTAGAACTAAATCACATCTGTCCACCTTTGTGGGATGTTTTAATACTTTTCATGTTTTAATGGAACAAGCGAGAACAAGAACATTGTATCTCCCTCGACACCCGTAAAGGGTAAAAGAGGAAGGAAAGAAGAAGAAGAAGAATGGAACAATAACAAACCGGGACAATAAATGGAACAAACTCAGAACAATTAGTAAGAGATCAGTTCTACATCTGAACCAGAAATGGATATCATGGGTCAAACATTTTATTAAAAATTCCCCAGTAGTTCACCGTTCATTTTTTTGCTAAACATATTTTTTTGTGATATCTTACTATAAAAACCATAATTAAAATGTCTGCCGATATTGCATTTTTTTCCCTTAGGAAGTTGCAGGAAGGTTTCTTGTGATTGTGTGTGATAAAAGTTGCATGGCCTTTGCTGTTGCTAGGTTATATAAAGTGTGGGTTTTTTAAATATTTACCTTCAAAGTTTACTTGGGTTCTATGACCACTTCCGGTGCTGCACTAGGTTTAAGTGACTCTACGTGTAGATCATCACTTCTAAAGATTAGAAAAATAGCTGCTGGCGACTTTACAGATCGAATCGTGTTGTTTAATAGGTTAACAATAGAACGTATGCTAATCATAAGCTAAGATCGTACTTTAGTGTATATCCGTCCTGGCAGAAAAACCATCGGTCAATGTAATTCATTTTGGCTGATTTTATTTTTTATTGGTTGCTTGTCATATATTTGGGGGCGCCAAACAATTAAAAGCCCGGTTCAATCAATCAGCCAACTAGTGTGACCTGTTGTAAGGCACTATAACCTGGATGAAGCTGTGCATACGCACTATTGTCATTGCAGGTAATAAACCTGGTGATTTTAATTAATGTATTGATATAAACTGGATTGGTATATTGAGGCTACTGTATAATAAATTATAATAATTTTATTTTTGTGATGGGAGGGACAGGATGTTATAAATGTCAAAATATAACTATAAACATGGTACTAGTGATCTTTAATACGATTACCTCTCCAGAAAGATCATGTACTAATTACCCCTCAAGGTAGATCATATATCGATTACCCCTCATGATAAATCATGTATTTTGATTACCTCTCCAGATAGAATATGTATTGATTACCTCTCGCGATAGATCATGTATTGATTACCCCTCCAGATATATTATGTATTGATTACATCTCAAGCTAAATCATGTATTGATTACCTCTCAAGATAGATCATGTATTGATTACCTCTCAAGATAGATCATGTATTGATTACCTCTCAAGATGTATCATGTATTGAGTATCTTTCAATATAAATCACGTATTTATTAGTGCTAAAGATATAATGCATTGATTACCTCTCAAGTTAAATCATGTATTGATTACCTCTCAAAATAGATCATGTATTGATTTCCTCTAAAAAATATGATGTATTAATTACCTCTCAAAAAGATCATGTATTGATTACCTCTCACTTAAATGATGTATTGATTACTTCTCAATTTAAATCATGTATTGGTTACCTCCCAAGATATATCATATATCGATTACACCCTCAAAAAAAGATCATGTATTGATTCCCTCTCAAGACAGATGATGTATTGATTACCTCTGAAGATAGATCATGTATTAATTATTCTATATGCAGTGCACCAGCTGAATGCTACGGGTGGTTGTTAATTAAGTCATATGAATAATCCTTCTACTGTTTTTATCAGACTGCATATATGTTTGCCTGTGTTTCTATCTGTCTACGTTTCTGCACGTTTGTATATGAGTACATCTCTCTCTCTCTATATATATATATATATATAGTGATATGATGTGATAATATATCGTCTCTGACTGTATTTATCTTCGGCTGTATTTGTCAGTTTCCATCCTTCATCTGAATGACAATTCCAGCATTAGTCCTACATTGTGCCCAATATTCTATGACTGTGGTACTGGAAACCTCTGACCTAGTACTCACATTAAGTATATTCTTCTGTCGCACACAACAAACATTTTCCATATAGGCGATGCTTAAAGAATGCATTATGTGTCTCTTACTAATGCAGCCAACACCCCAGGAATAAATCTGATGTATGGATGCTCTGAACATCTCCTCACTCTGCTATAGAATTAATGTGACGCTGGTAATGATACGTGTAAACATTATGTTATATTTCGTTCCTGTCATCATTTTTGACAACAAGTTTCTAGTCACATGTTATAGAAAGCTCAAAATTGTGTGAAACAGACTTGTTGACTAAGCTCAGAGACTACAGAACACATTCTTTAGTTGTGTCAACTCTAGTAAGAAGAGAGGGAGAAAATGTTCTCCTTTGCGTGATAATTGGTGTTAGAGATCATTTATTTATGCAATTGGGTGCATCTGGATTCCCTTTTTACTAAATACTAACTTTAGCATAGGTTTAAATTCATTGTATGAAATATCACTTACTATTTGTTCGAATGATCCTCCTTCAATAGCCAGATGATCAGCTTGTGCATTTCCAAGTATGCCACGGTGACAATGCATTCACTGCAGTACTAATTCTTGAATAGTTGTTGTTGTTGTTGTTCTTCTTCTTCTTCTGCGTTCGTTCTCAAACTCCAGATTAGCAGGATGTAGTCCGGAGAACGGAATGCGTTGTGTCATGGTTTACAGCATTTTTTTTGCTGCGATATCTGCGCCTTTCGGCCTGTCACATCCGACTTCAGCATGGCTTTGGGTCACCGGCCCTATATGGGATGGGGCAGCTAACTCCATCCCATAACCTCCTTAGTCGCCTTTTACGACATGCGTGGAAGGTAAACAGTGTTGCTATTCTTTGCTCCCTTTTCGGGCCCCGGCAACACACGGGTGGTGAATAGTTGTGCTAATGTGTAGTAAGCTGTACATAAGTACATTCATAGTTGAATTTTTCCATTTTTTGAATGTCTGCAACTCTGACTTAGAATCAGGCAGAAACACTACATGGCCGTTATTTATGTGTACGCAATTTATGAGCATTTTGGCTGCCTCTGTTATGGTATCCATTTCTACTTTGGAATTTATGGAATATTGCCGATTGAGAATGGCTTTTTCTATGTTGTTTCCATCTGATGCTCCTATATATATATATATATATATATATATATATATACCTGTTCCTCCAACTAATAACGCTTCATTCGTGATCAATCTGTATACAGATGTGTCAATATTTTCTTTTGATATTATTTCTGTACTGGGCTCTTCGTTGCTATTTAAGTATTTGTACTGGAGTTTCTGTCCACAATTCTCAGAAAGTATTTCCTGTCTTAGTGTGCATATACTGTATCCTATATGTGGTCACTTCACGATGGATACATTGGTCATGCTCTCAGAATGAACAGACTAAGAATTCCCCATCAGTCACTTAATTGGGTGCCAGGCGGAGTAAGAAGAAGAGGGAGACCTAGAGAAACTCTACGAATAACCATTAATAGAGAAGGCATGTCAATGAACCTAAACAACACCCAAGAACTGAAAGACTTGGTAACACAAAGACAGAAATGGAAAGCTATGGTTTCTGCCCTATGCGCCGCCTATAACCCTGGAGGAACATAACATAACTTAACATAACAAAGTTGTTCACTGGTATTAGATTTTGTGAGTTTGTATATGTGAGAGATTTTTCAAGCGGTTTTGCAGTTATGCTTCAAGTAACCATTAGTTATTTTTTATTTCGCCTGCAGCACCTCCCACATCTCATCATTTTCAGTTAGTTTGGAAGCAAGGCTCCAAATACAAAATTATACATTGACATATTTAGAGAATTCAATGATTTTGAGGAGACACTTTTTTGTTGTTGCGTTCGTTCTCAAACTCCCCTCGTATCTCTCTTACAGCAAGATAATTATCCTACAAGATTTCTAGCAAGATTTTGTCTAGAGAGCGGAAATGTGTTATGTAGCCTTTTTTTTGCACAAATAACCCGATACATACGACGTCGGCAATGATAAATAATACGTTCAGTGTTTGTTTCTGCTTCCACTGAACAGTGAATGTCTGTAACCATATCGCTAGTACAGTAAGCCAACCATACGAGAGAACTGGTTCTCGTACTTACACGCTGGTCACTAAGCCCAAAGTTAACTACGGTCACGCATGTCTGATATGTTTACCGCCGTCTTTCGTTACTATCAGCCCAGCCACAGACGTCCACTTAAAACATATGAATACTGGCTAAGTTTCTCTATTAATCATAACATAGTTAAAGATCTTATTACATCTCTTGATATCTCTTACCTTATCTCAAGAAGGCAGATATGAGTTATTTAACTTCGATAACACTCGAACGTGTCTGAACATAGTTATGCTTAGCACGCACGTCTCACTGTTCTATTATAATATTTGTTTTGTGAGGTGATATGTAACTGCAAACTCACCATGTCCACCATGTCTTATAATTATCTGCAACTTCTCAACGGCTTATGCTGTTCCTTTTCATCAAAGACTTGTTGGTCCAACTTTCTTTTCATCAAAGACTTGTTGGTCCAACTTTCTTTTCATCAAAGACTTGTTGGTCCAACTTTCTTTTCATCAAAGACTTGTTGGTCCAACTTTCTTTTCATCAAAGACTTGTTGGTCCAACTTTCTTTTCATCAAAGACTTGTTGGTCCAACTTTCTTTTCATCAAAGACTTGTTGGTCCAACTTTCTTTCCCTACTAGTATCTAGGTAATACTTACGTAGGAAACTGGCGATGAAGTCTTACTGAACGACGACTAACACACTATCACTGTCGGATACTCACATGAAATAATACACACAACAGTACACAGGATATAATCATACAAATAGCAATACACATGCCATAATCGACGTTTCGAACAAAAGTTCTTTATCAGGATAGATAAACACATAACATAAAAAGATAATGAGTAGAAAAACAACGACACACAAACGTGTTCGAGCTAAATGTGATTGAGAGATGCCGAAAGGATAGAAAGAGGAAATATATAAAAACGTTAATATAAATGGAAACGAAACAAACAAAACAACGTAAATGACGGAACAAAATTAATAAAAACAAAAACCACATCGAGATCCAGACAAAGAAATTGTCGAAATTGAGTCCAAATGGCTTGAGGGCACCCAACTAAATAATAAGACGATTTTCTAAAGCTTACCTAGATCTATCTTCTGTGCTGCAGGATCTGATGGCAGTGACCTGAATATCAAGAACACCACGGTGGCCATCGCGGCTGAAGTGTGTGGCAACAGGAATAGGTGTTATGTGCTTAATGTCATAAAGACTATTACAGAAGCGGTCGATCAATCTTAAGCCCGTTTCACCGATACACTGCATGCCGCAGCGTTTATATATGATCACGTAAATGACATTACAGGATTCACGTGTAAAGGCCTCATCAATGGTGAAAGTGGCCTTGGGAAATGAAACGGGGCGCATCTGAACCGTATAAGGACATGTGTAGCAACGACCGCTTGAGCAACCATCAGTACCGAAATGGTCAAGAACAGAAGATCTAAGGTGGCTGTGAACCAAGATGTCCTTAAGATATTTTTCGCGCCTATAGGCAACCAGAGGTAATTTCTGAAAAGCGGTACTGGTATGAGGTTCAGACTGGAGAAGGGTTGCTGCGTTTTATAGCTCGTATCTTACCGGAGGCTGATATCACATCGACGGACCAGCTTCTCCCAGCTCGTTAACAAAATATACACCAAGGACCAATCAGCTAATCGATACTCATTTGTCTGATGGTTAATTCATATTGGCATACACGTAGCGCAGACTTGTGTACAATATCAAGAACATTTCACGCGCACAAAGGGGGAGATAATAGAGGGGGTGGGGGTAAGAACCAGGAGAAGGTTACGCAGAATTATCAGATCTGGCATGAACAGCATACGATTGCTAGCTGTAATGTCAGAAGGGTTAGCATTCGTGTGCTGATTGTTTGTCCTTGTTTTTAGAATGTTTGCTCTGCTATATCATAGTGGCAATATAATTTACTACCTCTAATTGGACGGGAGAGGCCAAATGGCATTGGCAAGTTTATATATACTACATATGAAAGCCACATTTGAGGGTCACGGTAGTTCTTTGGTTAGAGCACTGGCTACCTAGTCTGGTGATCTTAGTTTCAGTTCCCATCGCAACTAAATATTTTTTAAATAAAATCAGCAACTACTCCTAGGATACCTCAGCAAAACAAATATATTACTAGATCTTCTAGGAAAGTGAAGGCGCTAATGATGATTTCTCTCTCTTTTTATTTTTGTCTAATTTACAAAAGGCAGTCGCATTGATAATTTCAAAAGTGAAGTATGGCTAAATGTAGGCTGTGCAACTGGAAACTGAAATGCTTTAATGACAGCTTGTTTGCTTTGTTTGAGCCTTGGAGGAATACATTTTGGGTCAACATTGTATATAATTTAACCTATCGAGGGACAATATATTTTATTGAAAATCACAGAATGACTATCTTGTTTATTGTCGAACATTTTCATTGTCATTTTTGGTATGAAATAAAAACGTTTGCATTGATATATTTTGAAGCTGACTAGATGTGTAATGTTTTCTGACAAAAATTTAGACCGAAATGCGAACACATATTCAACAATGCATACAATCTCTATTCGTGCATTCTAGTTTCTCCAATCCATTTTCTACGTGTATGTATATATTATCATCAAGTGCCGTCCCTGCAACGAAGGTTGGCTGCAACAGATCTCCAATATCCCCTGTCTCTTAATGTGGTGGTGTATTCTGCTAGACTGTAACTTGTCCATCTTGTGATGTTACTCTCCCACTTGTATCTCCGTCTACCTCTTGCTCGCTTCCCTTTGACTTTACCCTCAAGTAATTTAATAAGATGTCATGTCTTTTAATGTGTCCAAAAAATTGTATTTGCCTGATCTTTATTTCTCTTAGTAATTCTTTCTTTATATTAAGTGTCTTTAGTATCTCTTCATTGATTTTCTTCTCTTTCCATGATGTTCTCCCTATTCTTCTATATACCCACATCTCAAAGGTATTAACTCTGTCGTCTAATTGTTTATTTAGTGTTCATGTTTCTGATCCATACATTAATATAGAATAGATGTAGCATTTTATAATTCTCGTTTTTAACTTGTTTGTAATTGATTTAGATGTTAATATTTTCCTCATGTCATTGAAGGTACTTTTGGCCATTCCTATTCTCATTTTAATTTCTGTTTCACATCTGTTTCACACCTGCCATCATATGTATATGTCTGTGATATATATATATATATATATATATATATATATATATATATATATATATATATATATATATATATATATATATATATATATATATATATACATATATATTCAACTAACATCGTAAAGTCCAGACTGATGTGTGTAACAGAAGTCAGTCCATTCCAATTCTTTTTCATTTAGCCAGAGTTAGGCTAAAAGAAACACTCAGAAGAACAATACTTAGAGATAGTGAAACAATCAATATCCATACTATTCATGAACTGCACAGAATAGCTTTGAACAGACAGAGTTGGAGATTTGACCTCTGCCCTATGCGCTAACATTAGCGCAGAAGGAAAATGAATGAAAAATATTGCGCTTATTTAATTCCTGCGTTATTCCGGTGCTATCATATGGATGTGAGAGCTGGAAAAGATCTTTATCTTCAGAAAAGAAATTACTGAGTTTCGAGAACAAATGTCTTCGTAGGATAACTAACACCCATTGGAGCGAATTCAAATCGAATGATAAAATCAGAGCAGAGACACATCAAAATTTCATCACAGATGTTATCAGAAAACGCCGTTTGTCCTACATCGGGCATGTCCTACGCGCAGACACCAACAGAATACACCACCAATCTCTTGATACCTACAAGCAAAAGAGCCAGTGGTAGATCAAAAGGAACAGAAGAACAATACTTAGAGAAAGTAAAACAATCAATATCCATAATATTCAAGAACTTCATAGAATAGTAGTGAACAGACAGAATTGGAGAGATCTGACCTCTTCCCTATGCACTAACTTCAGCGCAAAAAGAAAATGAATGAATATATATATATATATATATATATATATATACCGAAACAGATTTAAAATGCGCCACTTTTACAAATACTGATACCGAGAAGGGCAGGGGGAGTGTGGGAATTGATTCTCCACGTGTTGTAGTGAGGTACAGAAAGAATGTCTGCTGGGATGGAACATGCTTGATGTAACCCACTGCGTTGTGTAAAGCAGGGGTCGGCAATCTTTTGTTAAATGTGTGCCAACTGAATGTTTCAAAGTATTCAGAGTGCCGAAATGAGCGAGGAAACCGCTCTGATCGATTTAAAATCAACTTTATACTGGAAACGTGAAGAGTCTGCGTGCCATTTGAAATTTCTTGGCGTGCCAAGTGTGGCACGCGTTCCATAGGTTACCGACCCCTGGTGTAAAGAATACATGCAAACAGTTAAAGTTGCAGTGCAGCTACAACTCCTAACCGTTTTGAGCCTGAAAGTGCGTAGGCGTCATGTCAATATACTTGGTATTAAAATGCCGTTGAGATCAAAGGTCTAGTAGATGTGTTTGGAATGCAAAGACTATCTGAAATCGACCACCACCAAGTCATTGATATGGTGGTGGCAGGAATATTCCTGCGGGCCATTGCCAGAAAGATGAATTGCCATTACAGTACTATTGTACGTCTCCATTCGTTACCGAACCACTGGCAGCGCCCGAGATATAATTCGAAGTAGTCAACCACTGGTTTCTACAGCCGCGCAAGATCGTCATATTGTGCTGTTACTTATTTACCTTCTGGCAAAGCCAAACAGCACGATCAGCAGTGGGTTTACTTGGGCAAGTCTCTCAAAAGATTTCATACGACAACTCAGAGAGATAGATCTTACTGCAAGACCACCTAATATTGCGTCAAATCTGACGCAGAGATATCGTCAATGGTGCCAGCAAAGGGAATAACAACATGTCACATTGACTAGACTGCAACGTAATTCTGTTCTATTCAGAGCATTCAATATAACCTTTGCTGAATTGAAGTATGCGAATTTGGCAATGATGTGGGAATATTTTGCAGATTGCTATGTTCGTCCGCACAATCTATTTGTGAGGGCAGCATTTATATTTGGGGAGGATTCAGTTTTCAGCATCGCTTATCCCCTCACGCCTTCCGCGGAAATGTTAATGCTGTGACATGTCGAGATGAGGTTCTGGATGTATTGGTTGCTGCAACGTTCACAAATCATCTAGACTTGCAGCGTCTCCAGCAAGTAATGCAAGTGCGCACACCGCACGCATTACGCAGCAATATCTACAGCAACAGAGCATTCTGACTATTGATTGGGCTGCCATATCACCAGATATATCCACTTTAGAGCTTCTGGGACGATCTAGAACGCAGTCTACTCGCAAGGCTCTCCAGCTAATCTGCAACAGCTCGAACATGCTATTATACAGAAGTGTGACACGTAAGATCCTACAGAATTTCTTGCAGAGACTTGTGCGTTACATGCATAGCCACCACCACACATATTTACAAGCACGTGGTAGACATATCAGATACTGAGATGTGTAAAATCTTTTATTTTCCCATTAGTTGCAATTTTTATTTTCTCCCTCTCTTATAAATATTGCAGAGAATTAAATCAAATTGAAATGTACAAATTAATAATAACCAGGATGGATTAGTAGGAAAATGAATGACCGAAAATTATACTTGTTCACAATTATCTTTACATTTTACACTATGTTCCTGGATTATTATAGTGGCGAGTATTTAATGTAAGAGCGTCCACATAACACGTGACTTAATCATAAGTCCTACTTATGTGAGGTAATCTGTTTTCAAACCGCGGACGTTGCTTAGTCCAACTTGGTTATAGCAGAGCTTTTGAGCATAAAATGCAATGAATGTTGTTGACGAATTACAACCTCCGAGGTATCAATACATAGATTTGTGTGGGCCATTTACACGCTCAACCCGGTGGAAACAGAATGTACATCACTATTTTGTAACCAAATGAAGCCAGGCAGAGAGTAGAATTTAAGCCCGATTGGAGGAAACGTCAGTTTACAGAAATAGCCGCCATAAAAATTAGATCATCTCTCGAGACCAATAGAATGCCATCGGTAATATCGAATCGAAGATGAAGGTGATAGGGCAGCCGGAAGAAGTATACAGAAACATTGAAACATCTGAGGCGTTAGTGATCTTTGTGTGCTCGCGCAAGCGAGTGTTAACTTGTATTGTCCTTTGTTAAAAACCACATATTTTGCGTGTATGTTTCCCCCGTGGCTAAAACCCTATTATGTTGTCGTTTTCATGAAAACGGTTTGGGTCCGTTTAGCATCACAAAATCTAAGGGAGAAAACCTTGCACAATTAGTCATACGTTTCTGAATTGATTCCCTTGTGACAGTGAATCTAAAGCAAGATTTATCAAATTTACGTTAGCTATTTAGAAACGGAAATATTGGTTAGATTTACGATCTTCGCTCTCATGATGCCGCTCTTCACATCACTCTGTCACAGAGCAGATACTCGCGCTACACCTCTCTGTCACAGAGCAGATACTCGCGCTACACCTCTCTGTCACAGAGCAGATACTCGCACTACACCTCTCTGTCACAGAGCAGATATTCGCTCCACATCACTCTGTCACAGAGCAGATACTCGCTTCACATCACTCTGTCACAGAGCAGATACTCGCTTCACATCACTCTGTCACAGAGCAGATACTCGCTTCACATCACTCTGTCACAGAGCAGATACACGCGCGACACCTCTCTGTCACGGAGCAGACACTCGTTCGACACCTCTCTTTCACGTGCAGATACTTGCTCTGCATCTTTGTCACACAGCAGGACAGATAGTAGGAAGTAGAAAAAAAAACTATTTAAAAAAAGAACAGTTATAGGTTGAAAAAACATCCTGGAATTTTCCTTCTAAATATCATTATCATGGTATGGGCAAACGCGCGGAAAGTAATAAAAAGTAGCTATTAGACTACATACTTTTCTATTCACATTTATGAAAGCTTACATTTCAACATTCTAGGTAATCTTCTAGCTATTTGCAAGCTTCAAAAACCAAAATGATATTGAGGATTTACTTAATTGTATTTGGGTTTTTACAATGATTTTCCGTCCCTCTTAACAGAATAATAGGTTGTCTGCCGAGAGTATCACACAGAGCTATTAACTCCGCAACTGATGTCTCAACTTTTGGGGACTATAGAAAATATGCACAGCAACTACACCGAATTTAGATATACGAACTAGTAAACATAAAACAAATAGATCCGCCTAAATATAACAGAGATCACGTAGACAATTATAATCAACAACAGCTGACAAACGTATCTGATATTGATGTATTTTTAACAAATAATGCAAAGCACAAACAAAACAGTAACACAAACAAAACGGTGATGGGGTGCAAAGGAAACGCATTGCTCTAGGCGGACCCAGGGTTAGCAGATAACCAAGATCCCAAATGTACCTCCAAGCGGTGCACCCTGGAAACAGAAATACAGCAGCTCGAGCTGATTCTGGCCAAATCATTTGGGGATCGTGTCCGAGAATGTGGAGGTAGCAGATGGAAAGAGATTTGACTGCACAAGAGACAGACAATATCTCCGACACCACCAGCATCACCACATATAGCGACACTGTTGACATACAGTGAAGCTAGTCAGTCCAGTCCGAACATTGGAGGGGCGGCCAATGTAAAATGCATGTAAAGGTAGATGCATGGCGAGAGACAAATATATTTCATACAGAGTACAATGAAACAATGAAAGGGCAGAACAGCGCTAGAGGGCAGAGCGAACTGCAAATAGAAAATGAAAAGTTCATAGGAAAGGGGAACTACAAGCTCCGTCAGCTCGAGCCGACTAGTTACCTGTGTTCCTTACAGGCAGAGACCCAGACCCATTCATTGGCGTTTGGTAAAGCAAGAAGACCTAATCCAACTCTAATGTCGAGCCTTCCTAAACCGGAAATATGCTCGCGAAGAGAAAGGGTTCCGTACTCGATGCGCTCAGGCACAAAAGGGACAACGATTTAGCCCTGGCCCAACTCTACTGTCAGGTTTTCCTACACCGGAAATACACATGAAGAGAGAAAGGGTTCAGTACCTGATGGGCTCAGGCGCTATTGGGACAAGGTCGCTCAGCTCGAGAACGCCTTGCTCTTAAACGCGTGGTGTGAGACTCGAACTTGGACAAGGGGTACACGATGTCTGTGAATGACACCTCGGCTAAGAGGGCGAAAGAGCCAGGGTCCAACTCCTCTGTTGAGTTCTTCCCCTTAAGGATCCAGGGTCATGGATGAGAAACGGTTCAGTACCCAATGGGCACAGGCACAGCACGTCCAATTACACGAGGCAAGTTCATAGACAGTGGAACACCTCGTTCGAGTCAGACGAGAGCAAAAAAACGTCTGGGCGAAGAGTCTCCACTACGCGTGCCTGGAGACTGATATAGAGGCTGTCACAGGCTAACGGTAGCCCACCCGAATTGTCAAGGCATGCCGAAATCGGATGTGCTAGGCCTACAAGGCGCATAACGGTGGCACAACGTAATCACGCTCCCGGCGGAAATTGCACGGATATCCGTGATGGTTACAATGGAGCGAACGAAAAACAAACAAAACGGTGATTTTTCCCTACTCGAAAATACCACCAGAAGAGATAAACAACCTCAAGTGGAGATAATCTCAAACGGTAATAAATGATATTAAGTAGAGATGGACAATAGCAAGCGGAGATACACAATCTCAAATGAAAATAAACTATCTAAAGTGGAGATAACAATCTCATGGAGATATACTACCTCAAGTCCAGAGACAATCTCAAGTGGAAATAAACAATGTCAAGGGTAGATAGCCAATCTCATAGATAAACTATCTCAAGGGAGAATAAACAATCTTGTGGAGATAAGAAAACTCAAGTGGAGATAAGCAACCTCAAGTCGAGATACAAATTTCTTGAAGATTAGCAACATCAAGTGGAGATAAACAGCCTCAAGTGGCGATAAACATCCTCAAGTGGAGATAAACAATATCAAGTGGAGATAATATCGTGGAGATAAACAACCTCAAGTGGAGATAGACAATATCATGTTCAGCTTAATAATCTTCTGTAGACAAACACTCCCACGTGGAGATAGACAATATCAAGCAGAGATAAATAAAATAAAGTGGATATAGGCAATATCAAGTGGAGACACATAACCTCAAGTAAACATAAATAGTTCCAATTGTGATAAGCATCTTCTATCTATTTATTTATCTATTTGCTAAATTTTTGTTGTCTTTCAGTGTCATGTGTAGAAGAGTTTTCGGAAGATGGCCCTCTTGTATGCTGAGTATATTATAGAGTTTGTCGCCTCTTTTATTTCGATGGTCCATTGTTTTCGTGATCGGCCTCTAGGTCTGCCTTCACTGTGTATCTGTGTAGCATAGCTTGCTGTGGTATGCTGTCTGATGTTAGTCTGCTGATCAACCTCATGTCTATGTAACCATGTTACTATGTAACTATCTACATGTCACCACTCACATTCATGACACTATCGCTTCTCATGATATTTTGTGTTGTATTCATGACCTGTCAGTTACCGCAAAACTGACATGTCGTCTTCGCCTGATCCCATGTTTCCATTCTGTGTTTGCCCCAATATTCATAAAGACCATTTTTGTTGAAACGTCGATTATGTGTCTTGTTCCAAATAAAATCGATATTTAACACTTTGTATATATTTTTTTTTATCTATATTGCCTTATCAATTCCTGCACAGCTTTACCTGAAGTCTCCCGTTCACTCATTAAAATATCTCAAATGGAGATGAACGACCTTATGTAGAGATAAACGTCTAGTAGAGACGGGCGACATAAAGTGAAGATGAACGACCTGAAGTTGATATGAACGACCTTATGTGGAGATAAACCTCAAGTGGAGATGGACGACCTCAAGTGAAGATGAACGACCTGAAGTTGAGATGAACCACATTATGTGGAGATAAACCTCAAGTGGAGATGGACGACCTCAAGTGAAGATGAACAACCTCAAGTGGAGATAAAACAATACAATAAATAAATATAATACAGTTGCTAATACAATAAACACATGTCCAATATGTTCCTAAAACAATATTTCTAAAACAATATTCCTAAATCAATCGCTGTGATTTTCTAAATTAATTCTCTTTTATGTTTTATTTTCTCAATAATGTAAGTTTTATTTGAAAATATCAGTTTCAGTTCTCTGTTGGATGGTGTACATTCTTCGATGCTGACAGTTGCTCTTATTTTCTGAAACGTCGTATTTCAAGACACATTTCAATTTCCGCTTTTATTATTGACATATAATATGAATCATCAGCGCCAGTAATACATCTAATCGTATCGTCACTACAGTCAGTTTTTGAACTACATTCGACGGACTTAGGTTTGGGATGTGGGCTTAGTATCCACAATACCACCGACTCTACAGGGAATTGAATGATCGATGATCAAAGCTGGACCGGGATTTCGGATCTTTTGAGTATTCGATTATAGGGCCACTTGAAATGACGTAAATTTGTTTGGTTTCGACATGTAACGAGACACGACTAACGTTCTAAAATTATGTTGCAAGGAAAAGTCGAGGGTGGAAGGATAAAAAAAGAAAATGCTGACTGCTAACATAAAGATATGGTCTGGGCCTGATTTCGCTATTCGATCATTCTATCGTTATTCTATCGTTATATCGATTATTTTTATCAATTCTGATTTCTAATCGATGAGGATAGAGATGTTTGGATGGTTTTTCTTTGGCTGATATCTCTAGTGAGGCACCCCTACAATCCAGCCGTGTTATGGATCGTATTAATATTAACATTTATAGAGCCACCGAGGCCAGCTCATTGGTCGGGAGTGGGCTAAGAAAACCCCTGGCTGCTGAAAACAATGTCTAGATTTCCTAAACCAAAGTAAGACCACAGTCTGCTTTAGGAAGTAGAGGTGTTGAAGTTTGATTCAATCAGTGGAGGGGATCATAGCCATCAAGATGCTACATATCAGCTCACGTAATAAGAGTACGCTTATGTATGAGATATAAACATATTCCAAGCAAATTAAGAACACGTGCCCGGGGTTTGTTCTGTCAAAAGGATGAAAATCACTGAACCAGATACCTAGGTACGTGTGGTTGTACGCCAGATACCCCAGCGCCGAAATTAGGTACGGAAGACCGGAGCTCCGTCGAGGGTGAAGGAGTTAAATGTAATATCTAGGGGCGCACAACCAAAATGAAATTAGTTTATGTAAAGATGTTGGGTGGGCAGAACTTGTCCATGGCGCCAGAATTTCCTAGTACCGGCGCTGGTTGCTTTATCAGATGATACAACAAAAGCTTTTTTTTTCTCAGTTATTTTACCAAATAGAAAATGTCCCTATACCTTCTGTAATCACCAACAATCTCAACCAAAAAAAATATTGCCAAAGTGTATTGCCGGTTCCTATATGTTCGAATGCGCGCGCTCTTTTGTGTGTGGTATTGTATATGTGTGTGGTAATTGAATTCTACATTGTATCTCTTTGTAACAGGAAATGCGAAATATTATATGCTTGCCCGCGTTATATTTTCTCCATAAATAATAAGCTCATGTATATGAGATTCAAGCAATTGGATGCTGTGAAATCAAGCACAGCGGCAACACTGATTTGTCAATTATGGAGCTTTCTAAAATATATAATTGGTAGTGTATCCTATACAGCCGTATGGGATCTTATATAGCGTATCCTCAACGCAACATTTTGAGACTGTAGTTATTTTCTAAACAATATAAATACGTTCAGTAGTTTGCCATTACTTTCTGAAGAGTCCGGAAGCTTAAATACATGTGGCTAGAATCGAACCCTGTACCTTGGCCGTCATAGACGTGCCCTGTTTCAAAGATCCAGACAAGCCGGAGCTGTCTGTAACCCTCAATATGTGCATACAAGAATAGTAGAACATTCGACACAGAGAAAGACAACGCAAAGATGAACATATAATAATAATTTTTTAAAGCGACAAAGTTGTGTTTTACATAGACTCTTTGCCAGTTTGTAATAGGTCTTAAAAAATAAAATAATGAAGTAAATAATGTGCCAGAATCATTAATGAAAGTTAGTAATAGTTTTTGCAATGTCTAAGTACAGTAATTCCAACTATTTCCAACATACCGCAATATGCATAGACATTGAGATTTGGATAAACTTAGCAAAGAGCGAAAGGAAATGTATAATTCACCACACTGTAATATGGGGCTGTTCATAATAGACGTCAATTATATTTCCCCAGTTTTTATTTACTCCGTCTCCACCTTGCCAGCAGCACAAATTCAGGGCTTCCCACCGCACCAATTCATTAGGTCCAAAGAAATTTTTGATGTTGATAAAGCAGGAAAAAATATATTTTTCACCAGGCTTTTAGAATGATATATAAACACACAAACACACGCATTTCCACCGAAGATGGATGTGTCGTACCTTTGGTGCACATAAAACGGTGACACAATGCATTTCCATCCTCTGCATGTGTCGCCACTCTCAGCGTTTCTCGTATAAAAGTAATGTATTTTCCAGACATAGGAATGCTATATGTATTCCATGTTGCATCGTGTAATTCCTGCAAGCTATGCAGATGACTGCCCAGATAATTGTTGCCCATTCTAAAAAGCCCCTCTTGTTCTTTTCTCTTTAATTTGTTCATCAGAAAAACACTTTAATTTATATATAGCAAGTCTATTCACAAACATTTTAAATACATGTCCACAATTTATATGATTTTTCAATTTTTCCTTTAAAGTTATATAACTTATTATCCATAGGATGTCTATAACGTTTCTGAGCACTGAAAATGAAATGAAATATATATGCTCAATGTGACGTCAATGAAAGGTGTGTATTTCCATCATGCAGAGTACAGCGTGACTCCGAAGTTTGATGTTTCTTGCAGCAGAGTTAACATTTGTTCGCTGGTAAGAAAATAGCTTTGTGGAGCTAAGAGTCACACTACACACTACGCGCTTAACATGACCAGTAATGGTTTATCATAAATGTTCTTGTGTCAATGACGTCACACAGATTTCCACGTAATACCAACAACTCGTGTGATGTAGTATGACCAGCAATGTAAAAGAGTGAGAAACGACTTTATAGACACCATGTACAAGCATTATTAATTTTGTCATTCATTTTCAGCATCCTAATTCTACTGCTCATCATCATCAAGTGCCGTCTCCGCAACGAAGGTTGGCTGCAACGTATCTCCAACATCTCATGTCTCTTATCTTGGTGGTGCACTCTGCTAGACTGTAACCTGTCCATCGTGTGATGTTAATCTCCCACTTGTATCTCTGCCTACCTCTTGCTCGCTTCCCTTTGATTTACCCTCAAGTAAGGTCTTCAATATAGTGTCGTGTCTTTTAATGTGTCCAAAATATTTTATTTGTTTGATCTTTATTTCTCTTAGTAATTCTTTCTACTGTTATGCTCTGATTAAAAAATCTACAATAAATTTGACTATTAAATGCAAATTTAAGAGTTGTAGCATAAAATAAATGGCAAACTTCATACTATATTTATATTGCCCAGAAATCAATACAACCAAAACAAAATTCTGAATTGGTATCTACGTTCTGAATATTATAAGTTACCATTATTTTAAGCATAAAATACAGTTTAACGTTTAGCCTGCATATTACAATGAATAATTCTGATAGAGTGAATGATGGTAATCAGAAGAAAAAGAGTTGCGTTGCTCAAACACATGAACACGACTAGCAATAAATATGTGAACTGTTTGTCAAATATTAATACTAAGAACGTGACTTGGTGTGCCTTAACGGTAGCACATGGTGTCTATAAAGTAATTGTGCACTGAAATCACAGATCTGGACTAAATACTCACAATTCAAATGACATAGTGCTACCACCAATGTAAATGAGTGCATAATGACTTTGTAGACACCCAGTATATGCTTATTACAATTACAATATTGAAATAGTTTAATTAAACGTGTTTAACTCTTCAAATCGCTAATCACATTTTTACAAACTCATATGACGTAAAGAGATATAAAGAGATTTTTAGTATAATCGGAGTAAAATTTGGTATATTTCGAACATATTTAACAGGCTTGTGGTATATTACGAGTTAAACTTGGCTTCAAATTATGCAGTTATGTACTAGACATAATACAGTTAATTCATTCTTTTTCTTTTTGCTATGAAGTTAGCGCATAGGGCAGAGGTCAGATCTCTCCAATTATGTCTGTTCAAATATATTATGTGCAGTTCTTGAATAATATGAATATTGGTAGTTTTACTTTTTCTAAGTATTGTTCTTCTGTTTCTTTTGGTCTACCCCTTGCTCTTTTGCCCGTAGGTACCCATTCAAGTGATTGGTGGTGTATTATGTTGGTGTCTGCGCGTAGGACATGCCCGATGTAAGACCAACGGCGTTTTCTGATAACATCTGTGATGAAATATTGATGTGTTTCTTCTCTGATTTTATCATTCGATTTGAATTCACTTCAATGGGTGTTAGTTATCCTACGAAGACATTTGTTCTCGAAACTCAGTAATTTCTTTTCTGAAGATAAATAGCTTTTCCAGCTCTCACATCCATATGATAGCACCGGAATAACGCAGGAATTAAATAAGCGCATTTTCGTGCATGTGCTGATTTACTTTGACTTCCAGATATTAGACAGTCTGTTAAATGCACTTGATGCTAGGGCAATGCGAGTTGTAATTTCTGTCATGACATCACCGTCGAGTGTTAATTTGCTTCCTAGATAGTTAATACCGAACATTGTTTTCTTAAATAACGCAATATTTGTAGTTTCGTTGAAATTTTGCTTTCAAGAACAATACACACTGGCATTCGACCCTGGTAATTGCTGAAATTTACTGAGAAAGTTGAAATGTCAAATATTGTCTAATCATTGTCTGTAGACAAAATTGATTATACAAACGTGATTTATGAACAGTAAACAGAGTCCCAGAAACTTCATCAACGATTTCTCTTTCAATTACAATCAAGAGTAGATAACAAGGACAGTCATCCTGACACAATATTGTGTGTCATGTGACGTATTCTCTCCAGAACGTTGTTTTTCCAATGAACTTTCTGAACCCTTCTCTGTCTTCGGCGATGCGGCTTACATTTTCCAATGACGTATTCATGTTATCTTTAATGTCGCCAGTCCATCGTTTTTCTTGGTCTGACTTTCCTCCTCCCATGTGCTCTGTCCTCCATTATTTGTCTTTTTAAACAGTTGTGTCTCTTTATATGACCAAACAGATGTAGTTTTCTTTTTGCTATTGTGTTTAGTAACCAACACTCTGGAATCTTCAATATGTTTATAATATCTGAATTTCTCTTTTCCTCCTTCCATGATATTCTAAGTATCTTTATGTAGCATTTCATCTCAAAGGTGTTGATCTTCTTTGTCACTGTTTTACTTAGGGTCCAATGTTTCCCAGCCATATGTTGCAACCGGAAAAATACACGTTAGTAGCATTAGCAGTTTCGTTTCTATTCTGTTTTTTTCTCTGTTTTTCAACCGTGTTATTTTACAATATGCCATTGCCAATCTCTCACATATCTCTGCCATGCAGTCTACTGCACCGTAAATGTATGCTCCTAAGTATTAGAATTTATCCATAAATTTCCAAAAGCACAACATTAGCGAAATGATTTTCGCTAAAGAAAGATAATAACGTTTTGTATGTTAGGTTAGTTATGTCGATTATCATCTTCGCAAACTGGACATGTCCATAGGTGTTCAGATCTCCGCTGAAGTAAAGTAAATATATCTGGGCATAACTGCTGATGGTTCCGGTTCTATGTTGATTCAGTGATCTTTTTTTTTTGTTAGGTGCCCTCTACGGACCATGCCTATCCTCTCTCCCAACTCTGAATTCTCGATAGTGACTCATGCTGATTTACGCCAAAATTCTTTGATCACGTGGACTCATGAAGAGCACTGATTATGTCTGCTTGTTCCATCTGTTATGGTGACGTGATTATCTTTATCTGGTTTTACTCCACACCCGTATGCCCGGGAACAAAGATAAGCGTGATTTTTCCGCAATGGGGCCTGCATTTGATCTCTCTCTTTAGTGACTCCACCCATCCCACACTTACATCACCTGTTTTGACGTTCTGAACCATATTCATTGAGTAACTTAGTATACACGCATGGAAATAGCTCGGGATTCCAGAATAGCATGATATATGTTAACGAATTATGTAGTTTCAAAATGTTGAATGCATTAAAAATCATGTTATTGTTCATTTATCTTGAAATTATTATGTGTATATTTATTATTATTGTGAGTATATTAGAATGAAATTTCATTTTACGATAAAGTAAAACATACATCTTGTATATCAGTATATAGTGAAGTGCACTGCTTTTAGTTGTGGATGTTAGTACAGCTTGATAATATCAGAGCCATTAACCATAAAAAATAGTGGATGTCGTGATTTTGCTAATCCAGTCACGGCGACCTCTGGAAAAGTATATATTTAGTAACATCTTACGAATTATGGCAAAGATTGTCGATCCTTATTCTGCATGAAACAGGACAAATACTCTAGTGAGATTTTCTCTGTCGAAAAATTAAGGCTTATAATAAATTCCCCTAACCCGTTAGGGTCGTAGTGATGTTACGCTATATACACAGCACAAAATGCTATCCAAAGAACTCAAGTGTTTGTCTTCAGCCAGAAGTTTCAATTTAAAAAAATCATCCAGTCTTCAGATATTAGGAGAAGTGTAGAATAATTACACCCAGACCAATCCTTGATGTTATCAGTTCGGTCCTTCTTTCTTCCTTCCACCCTCGACCGTACCTTGGAAAACAATTTTATACAGCGAGTCGTGTCCCATTAAATGTCCAAACTAAACAAATGTACGCCTTTTCACCACTGTCAAAAATAGTTCTAGATCACCTGCAAGTTTGTTTATTTGCTACAGGACAAATATATTTGTCTTATGTTTTATATTACGAATTCTAAACAAACGTCTGTAGCACTTGTTTCAAAAACCTGAATCCTTCTTTCTGTGTCTGTATTGAGTGTCCAACTTTCGCACCCGTACAAAAGTATATTAGCACTAGCGATCTACATAAATTGATCTTTACTCCATTTATCGACAAGCTACTGAATACGTATTTATACTGCCTCGAAAATCACCACAGTGAACAAATGCTGGGTTGATAGATAGCTAAGTCCTGTAAAGGATATGCTACCAATTTTATTTTTTTTACTCCAATACTGATCTTACTTAAGGCTTATGTCCTCAACGATAGGATTCCAATTTATGTGCCTTAGTAGTTTATATGAGCATAATCAGTCTCTTGAGCAGCGATGAGAAAGGCGCGCTATAAATGCCACACTAAATAATTGTCACAAAATAAATCAGTATTTTCACAAAAATTACCATTCTTAGATAACTTCTCATTTTTCGAAATGCAATTATTTATTGTATGGTTGTATCCCTTGTATTGCTTTCCTGTCCATTTCACAACGTATACTGATTATAAAAACACTTCTTTGTGGAATTGAGAGAATATGCGATCCTTGCAGTAATTTGTTATCCTAGACAGACTTCTTCGTCTGCATTCTTTTTAAAATTCCTGCAGATTGACAGGATTTACTCCGGAGAAAAGGAATTCGTTGTGCCATAGTTTACAGCTTATATGATATATCTGTGCATTCCGGCCTGACACATGCAACTTCAGCATGGCTTCTGGGCCACTTTGACTCTAAATGGGATTGGACAACAAATTGCACGCCAAAATGTCCCTAGTCGCCTCTTTCGACATGTATGGAAGGTCAAAAGTATTGCTATTTTTTGCTCCCCTTTCATGCCTAGTCACCACATCGGCGATTAACACACAGGAAATGAGTTAAATCTTCTCGAAATTTATCGATAAGACAAAGCAACATTCATTAAAGCAAGTCATTTCAAATATAGCTCATCTCCAGAGGTCGGGGTGACTGGATTACAGAACCGCGACATCCACTACTGGTTTCATTGTTAAAAGCTCTGATACAACCTAACTGACAATAATGTACGAGGTTGAAAGAATAATACCTCACCATAAGCTGTACTTTTTATTTAACCAAAACGTCTGCGTGACAAACATGTCATCTGGGAAAAATAATCATTGTTCCTGCATGTTTTGGTCTTAATCTCTTACTTTTGTCTTCTGTAAAATGGTCACCATTGATGACTAAGATATACAAGTTAATGGATATTGCAGCTTTGCTAGTTTCTGGCAGACTACTATGTGGGGGGGGGGGGAGATGCCAGGTGTGTCATCACAACATCCGTCTCAATAGATCTGACAAAAGAATGATATCCTGAAGTTGTGTATGGAAAACGCGGAGGAGAGTGTGAAAGTCTGGGCGGAGTAAGATTGTAAGTTGTTAGTGAGTTTGGGACTGAACACTATCACGCAGTATGACAGCAGGTTAGATAGTATATAAGGGCAAGAAAACTTGGGATAAGGAGGTTTAACCTTGGGATCTTTGCTATAAATGGAAACATCAGAAAACTAACAAACACAATGCCAATCCTGGATTACATCAAAACATCAACCGATTAAGTTATTTTCACGTGCTTTCAGACACTGCTCCTCAAAAGGCATTACTACACAGACACGATGGATACAAAGCAATGGACCATGCAAACGCAGGATAACAGAAATAAAAGAGTCAACAAAAGCTAACATATATGAAGCACACAAAAAAACCATCTCTAGAGAACTCTAATACCCACAAAGTTACAAGGCATAAAGGGGTATAGAGCGAAAGATAAAATCAGACAATAACTAAATAGGCTCAAAAACACTTGAGGATTGATTTCATTGTATCCGAATTTTCTCATAAGTTTTTCCTCTCTCAACAGAGTAGCATTCTGTCTACCAAGCACGTACATCATAGCATAATAGTTTTCCCACTTAACAGAACAGCACTCTGCCTGTCAACATGGTATTCACATCACGTAACTCTGTAGCTTCAAGAGATAATTTCCAGGACATTAGGCAAGTACATTGGTAAACAAGACGTCACTGTCTTTTTTTCGAACCCATTACCTTGTGATTACAAGGCATGTGGTGTAATCACTATTCCTCAGAGGAGAACCTACACAAATTCTACCAAAAGTTTACAGGTTATAACTGCAGAAAAAATGCAATGTGAAAGGTGAAAGTTGGAAATCGTGTAATGAAACCAAAGATGCTAACCAAAGGAAACACACAGCAGAATATATGTAAATCGACGTTTCGAATTCATTATCTTTATCAAATGCCAATTCATATTGAAGGTTGGCTGCAACGGACCTTTAACATCCTATGTCTCTTTCTTTGGTGGTGCCCTGGATATACTGCAACTTGTCAATCTTGTGATGTTTCTTTCTCTCCCACTTGCATCTGCATCTCTAATTCTCTGCCTACCTCTTGCTCGCCTTCCGTAAACTATACCTTCAAGTAATGCATTTAACATGGTAGTGTCATATCTATTTATATCCCCAAACTACTCTGTTTGATCTTTATTTCCTTTTTCCATGTAAGTCTTGGGTCAAAAGTGACCCAAGGTATGTGGGTTTCTCATCTTTAGGAAATATTTGACCGTTTATGGTTAGTAGGATTTTATGTGGTTTGGTGGACATGCTGAAGATGGTATAGGTAATTTTTGGACATTGACAGACATGGCCCATCGTTCTGTCCACTTAACCAAATTGCCCATAGTTTCCTGTGATTTATGACTTTAATAGCCACTGGAATAGAGGCCTAGTGCCACAGGTGTGGAAACCCGCCATATGATATCCATCCAAAAGAAAGACTTGTTATCCATCCGACTTGTTTTCCCGTTGGACGTTGTGATAATTTTTCTATTCGTCGTCTTTTAATGTGTGTTTGTGTCTTGATAAAGACCTTTTGGTTGAAACGTTGAATGTGATTTGTGTATTGTAATGTTTATGATTTATTGTGTGCTCATCATTGCCCATCATTACCCACTAGTTTTAGATATAGTCTGTCGTGTCCCATTGAGACGAAATATAAACCTGTGTTTTACGTAAGTCCAAAAGAAAGGCAAACTAAAAAAGCAAGGTGGACAGCTATCGTCCAATAAGTCTGACCATCTTTTTGAACAAACTGATGCAATGCCTGGTAAACAAAAGAATGAAGTGGTTCCTAGAAAAAATAACATCCTTCCAAACCAGCAAGCAGATTTCAGAAAGTGTAGATCAACTAAAGACCAGATCACATTAATTGCCCAGGAAGTAGAGAATGTTTTCCAGGGAAAAAAGCAGACATCAGTGATGTGGGTAGACATGGAAAAAGCCTTTGACTGCTTGTGAAAAGATGGACTTCTCCTTAAACTACAACAAAACAAAGTGACGGGGCTCATGTATTGCTGGATAAAACACTACCTGCACAGCCAAAAGGCAGCAGTGAAGCAAGAAATGGAGCACATCAGAAAAAAACGTGTTCTTCAAGCATGGAGTACCACAGGGAGGTGTTCTATTCCCCACTTTATTCCTTATATTCATGAACGATATTGACCAAATCCTATCGTGGAAATTGAACGCAGTAATGTATGCAGACGATCTGACAATATGGTGCAGTGAAGAGAGCGTAGGCATACCACAATTATAATTGCTATTGAACACAAACTATTGAAGTGGTGTAGAAAAATACTATTGATGACATCATATTTGTGAACTCCCCCCCCTCCCCACACAACACACTATTATCAAACGTTTAAACACCCCCCTCCCTCCACACACACATTGTGATTGTCATTTATGCAGCATCTTGTCCTGTCTCCAAATGTCCCCTACCAAAACAAACAGCTTGACTCGCTGTAATAGTTTCACCTGTTCAGAGTATTGTCGTGTGCACACAGGCCAAAAATCATCTCAATGTACGCAAGCACACCGCCCCATCGTTTCACATCAAGTTTATCTCTTGTTGCGCGCGGGATTCAGGCCACCTCAACTAGCGAAAAGGTGTCGGGTGACCTATAAGTGGGGTCCAGTTTTGGTTGGTCAACCGTCAACTGTCCTTCTGGTGGAGAATAGGACTAGATTATTATAAGTTGATCTATTAGGACAGTATTCTCACGTGTTTGGATATATTATACTTGTAGCTGCTTCTGCTGTGTTGTTCATTGTAAGGTAATATAATCTATCTTTACTGCGACGATGTTTAGTTTTTAGGAAATTGTGACTAGTTGTGTATCGAAAAGAAGTTTCTGTATAAGTTAATTAATTCTACATATTTCATATATATATATCATATATATATATATCATATTACATGACCATTACTCCATTAGCCTATATATATATATATATATATATATATAGGCTAATGGAGTAATGGTCATGTAATATGATCTATGTCGTAAATCTGATATTGAAGGGATACGAGGGACGCAAGATTTTATTCTTTAGAGGTATAATAAAATGATTTTTGCCGTACACGTCGTGGCGACAGCTATAGCAAAGCGGTATTTAATTATTCTAAAATCTATAAAAAAAAGTCTTGCTGCACTCCTTAACATACAAACATCCAGTCAGGACCGTGCATATGTTTACTGTAAGGTCGTATAGACCAACGGCTTGTAGAACCAAGCTATTTCTATTGGCGTGCTAGGCTGATTAATTCTGGATAATATTAAAGAATGGACAGGGTGTGCAGTTTCCAAACTCATCATGATGGTAGAGGATAGAGGTGCGTGAAGATCTTTCCGCCCCAAATGTCTCATTGTGACACCCCTACGACACTGAAAAGTTATGAATTTATTATTATTAGGCTGATTAAAATGAAAAATTTACTCTGGCTCCTGAGCTCAGGAAAGATACAACAATCTGAACTACTAGTGCTTCTAGTTCAGTGTTTCCTAATCTTCTTTTTTACCATGCCCCACCTAAACCTTTCTAAATTCTGAGTAACAACCCCCCCCCCCCAATGTACCATATTTTTTATATTACAATAGTTGAAGTAATCCCTCAAATTTAGGGAATACCCCCCCCCCCCCCCAGCAATCAAATTGCCCACTTGGGCGTGAACCCCACATTGGGAAACACTGTTCTAGACAAAGAGAGCGTGTTAGCCTCATCGCACTGGAGATACGAGCAATCTAGAACTATTACCCAGACTGGTTGCTTCCTTCGCTATAGACACACAATCAGGGCCGTAGGTACGTCTTCAATATAAGGGTGAGTGTTACCTTAAGAAAGAAAAGAAATACATTTTTTTTCTGTCACGAGAGTAGTTCCTTCATTTTGGTAAGATCTTTTGTGGGGGAAAGTTCGAGGAGGGGGGGTGGGGAGGATGTTACCTTCGTCTTGGCGTGCTTCCTCGTAGTAAATCTCATGTTCTGATTTCCTTGGAAAGGATGGGGGGGGGGGGGGGGTATTATTAAACAGCCCACGTCGGTCTACCTACAGTCTTACACAATAACATCATAAATTTCATAACGGTTAGCAGATCAAGTATATGTGAAATATATTTTGTCATTCTCCACCGCAATTATCAGGCACGGCGTGAACGTATTGATCTTAATTTCTCAGTAACATCTGTTGTAGTCACAAATCGATACGACCGCCGAGCTAGTCACCATTTTGTATTGTTTACCTGACAGGTTGTTGTGTCTCTTGATGTTACTACTGTAACACTGCTCCCTGCATACTCTGGATAAGATATGTTGACATGAGTCGTACAAGGACCTTAATGTATATAACACTTATTTCATTTGAAGAACCCGCTAAAACATATGTGTCGGGTCATTGACGTAAATAAAACGATGACACAACACATTTCCTGTTTCTGGACTTCATCCCGCTAGACCCTAGTAAGAATATTGTCCATATGACAAGGAAGACCCAGCTGCAGTTTGAGAGTGAACGTTGGATAAGATTTGAAGAAACTGAGGCAAATGACTTTCTTGGTTCGGAGATAAACTTTATATTTTTATTATTATAAACTTTTGTTTTCGCTCTTTTATTTTTATTATGATCAGTGTTTATACTTTTGTTACCGATGTTGCATTTTCCTTGAAGAATGCTCTCTCCTCTTATATTTCCGCTCCATCGCTCACGCCTCTCTACTTCTCCTGTTACATATACATGACCTATAAGTTTCTACTATATTGCTGATGTAGTCTCCGCTGGACTTTGTGGTTTAATTTTGTGTTTGTTTGTCCCTATCATGATATAGTCGTTTTGTTTGAAACTTCGATTCTGTGTATTGTTCAACGTAAAACTGATATTTAGCGATATCAAACAGTTTTACGTATATCATATCTTCTTCTTTGTTCGTTCTCAAACTCCTGCAGATTATCAGGATGTAGTCCGGAGAACGGAATGCGTTGTATCATAATTTACAGCATTGCTGAGATATCTGCGCCTTTCGGCCTGACACATCCGACTTCAGCATGGCTTTGGGTCTCTGACCCTATATGGGATGGAACAGCCAACTCCATCCCACAACCTCCTTAGTCGCATTTTACGACAAGCGTGGAAGGTAAACAATATTGCTATTTTTTGCTCCTCTTTCGGGCTGCGGCAACACACGGGCGTAATATCATATAATACCATCTCAGTTTTACGTTGAACAATACACAGAATCACAGATATTTAAATATTCACTTACCATATGGGGTATAGTTGTATTGCAGTAACCCGCTCTCTCTATTTTTACCTCTTTCTAAATGTAGAGCTCTCAGTGACTGGTAATTTTGAGCAGACCGTTGACTTATAGCTCATTCAGAAATTCCTGTCTGGGTCTCTTGCAATTTTCTCGCAAACTATTGCACGTAATCTATTATTTGCAAGCAGCCTTATATTATTGATGATATAAAAAAAAATTATACCGATAAGCTCACAGATAAATAGATAAATTGAATTGTGCACTACAGGAAATTTCTCTGATCTTTTTAAACACAGTGAAATCTCGGTTTTCGTCGGTAATCTGTGTGATAACAATCGGCGAAATTTGAAACCCATGAAACCGAGGAAATTGTTTTCTATATAAATCAATTAAGTAAAGCCAATTAATTCGTTTTAGACACTCAAAAATGCATACCAAAACACATTTTATATATAAATAATATACTGTTTAATACTAAAAATCGAGAAATTAATATAAAATGAATATAAAAGACGAATGCTAAGAGTAAATGAACATTTAACATGACATTTACTTTTCTGAAGACTCTTGTTGGCCTATGGGATACGGCGAGGATGGAGATTTTATGTTTTTGGAAGGGAGTCTTCCTCCATAAGAACCTTATGTATTAAGACACTATCTGGGGTCACTTCTTTGGTATTTTGGCACTAGGACCAGCAAAAATCCGACGAAATCCGAGTCACCCGACGAAAACCGAGACAAATTCTGAGCAGAAAAATTGGAGAAAACCGAAAACGACGATAAACGATGTCAACGAAAACCGAGGTTTCTCTGCATAAACAAATTGCATAGTACAAATATTCAATTGTACTGGATTACAAATTAATTGGATGTTATGCAGAGTCACACGTTCACGTTTAACCCAAAAAGGAGATGAAGTTATTCTATACCCAGTATATGAAACAAATGGGTACATTCATTCAAGTGAGTGTTTCCTACTTTTTGTTATTAGCTGCGCCTCTAAAGTAAGAGCACGAATAAACGTCATGGTTATGACTTGTTTGGTCATGGTCTATCTAGAAATCTGTGATTTCTTGCATAAAAGGTGATTTTCCATTTTTAATTATGTAATTTGGCAACATAGTTATTCTTTGTATCAGATGTAGCATTTTCTTTCAGTAACACACAGATATTTCTGTGTTATTGCTGTTTGTTTATTATTCACGTTTCTTAGCCATAAATTAGGTTTAATGTAGAATAGATGTAGCATTATTATATTTTTAGTTTGTTTATGATTTGTTTAAACATTAATATTTTTCTCATGTCATTGAGAGCACTTTTAGCCATTCCTATTCCAAATATATATAACTCATTGATTAATCAACTAATGTTGCTATACAACACACACACACACACAGAAAACTCATGATGAGTGTTGGAAAGTTTTTTCTCTTCCGGAAAACGTACACACACAAAGCAAAAACTACACTCAATGTGTCTTTCAAAAGCTTTAGTTTAATCTTTCATGTCTCCTAATTGAGAATCCATTTTTGTTATAGAATACTAATTCAGAAGAATACTAATTCCCACTCCAAGCCTTCCATCCATAAACTAAACGCGAAACCGATCACCAAGCATAATTACTGTTTCAAATACCATAACTACATACCGGCGAAGTCGGACGTGTCGGGTCATTAGATCAACTAAAACGGCGATACACTGCATTTCCATTCTCTGTACTACATGCTGTTGGAAATCTAGTAGGACCATTGTCCTGCTACAAGAGATCCGATAGCAGTTTGAGAACGAACTACTCCTGTATATGTATATACCATAATCAGTATCTGTGCACAATCCAAGTTATCTATAAACCTATGGTTATCACTTTTTTACATCATCAATATATATACATATATATATATATATACTGTCAGTGATTCGCTAAACGTCATTATATATTGTATTCCCTTTTCGGCTGTCAGATTGGGTTTTCTGCAGTATTGTATGTTAGCTATCTCCCAAGCATATTTTAGCTGATTTTATAGGCACACACAGTCAGAGTATATTTGCTGTTATGTGCATTTCACTAAATGTAATCTGATATTCAGCATATTTTTAAAAGTTTTTAATTTTGAAATTGTGTCATTTTTTTATACCAACGTTCTGTTCTGACCATAAACAGTTCTAACCATCTGGCAACTTGGCTTTACATAAAGTCACTTGTGCAACCATCTGGCTACTTGTCTATAAAGTCACTGTGCATTGACGTCACACAGATCCGCAATAAATGTAATTCATGTATTATTCACAATGTAAATGAGTGCACAGTGACTTTATAGACACTCGATATATAATTGAAAAAAAGGAGTCTGCAAGTAAAGTTTATGATTCGAACAGATCACAAATAAGATGTTTAAGTATTTCTGTAACGAAGTTACTCGAGGAAAACTATATTATTAAACTTCAAACCCAGAAAATGACTATTCACTCCTTGGGATAAGTAAACGTTTATTGATTGCTCTGTTGGGTAGTGAAATCGGAAATTTCAAATTCAAGTCATTTACATACGAGAATGAAATCAAGAGTGGTTGAACATTTTGGAGGAGAATTGATCCCAAGAGGCATTTGCAATATGTTTTACAATAATGAGGCAGTGACTTTAAGGAAATTGAAAAGTTGGTTAAGAAAGAATAGTGACATTGATATTTATAAACCTACGCTATGGGGGACTATTGGGAGTTTAGAATTCACTTTTAGAAAATATGTTGATGAAGAAACTTTATTTGTGAGAAGTTCATATATTTACTAGGAGAAGCAAATATTTACTCGATTTCTGAGTAATAGATAAGACTGTTGTGATATAGTGTATTTAGTTAGAACTTGGATCTATGTATCATACAACAACTTTGTGGCCCCAGAAGATTAAGTTCCTAATTTATCAAGTACTGAAGATCTAATAAGATTTCGCTGAGAAAAAACAGCATTCCATTCAACGAAATGTCTCCGAAACTCGAATTACAAAGAATTGTGAAAAAGACACAACATACACAGATATTTCATATAGACAAAGCAATCCAGGAACATGGTCACAGATGTTTAAGACTACCACCATACCATTCTCACGTAAACGCGATATAATTAGTCTGGACTAAAATTAAGAAACAGGTAGCAACAGAAAATAAAAACCTTAAATTAAAAGATGTTGAAATACGTATACATTTCACCATCTCTAATATAATAGCCAGGGATTATTGAAAGAAATGTGAGAACCATGTGTTACAAGAGGAAGAGAAACATTGGAAGAATGATGGTTTGTGCTTCATTTAGCGGAGATTGGTTACAAGTTTCTCAGAGACATTCGATTATGTTTCAGAAGTTTAATTTCTTTCAAGATAACTTTACCGTTATTGAGAAACACATTAGAAAAGTAACATTCCATTATTATATTTATGTACTGTAAAGTGGTGATACCTACAGAAATAATTCGATCAATGAAGTCCCAATATGGTAGTGCACTAATTGTCAAAAATGGTTCAAAATTCGTACAGGATTGACTTCACTGTACTCGGTTTCCCATATGTACTCAGTCACTCTCAACGAAGCGGCACGCCGCTTTCCGAGAGTACCACTCATAGCATGTAACTCCGTAGCTTCAAGCGATAATCCACAGGGATCTCCGAAAAATCCACATTATACACAAGACGACACGAGCTGGATTCGAACTCATGAACTCTTGAACACATGGCGAAAAGCTTAACCACTACGCTAGAGATTTTCCCACATTAAATGACAAGCACTGTCACAAGAATTTCGAATAGATATCATTTAAGAAACAATCTTCAACATGTATTCATATTAAAACAGAATGGGCACATTATTTTAATAGTAGATACGCCTATGTCTAATCAACTCGCAGAATCTTTGTCTGAAATTGTAGCATGTCTTTTCTCGATATACAATAATTAGTATCCCGACAAAGATCAAATGATTTTATTCGTTTATAAAAACTATACATGATGCACAAATATAAAGTATATAGTTATTGGGTTTAATAAAAAAATAACAGCATATGCAAAAATTGGTATTAATATGCTAGACGGCTAATCAGGTAATTGCATTTGTTTTAGTGAAACGTGCTGTAGCATAAATACGGCGTAGTTATTTCAGCTCCAATTTTAAAGGTAATGTCTTTCTATTGAACAGGACAGTTGTAAGGCAATTTGTCTCTACCCACTACCATTATTTATGGTTCTGCTGTTAATTCGAGTGTTTAATACTCCTATTTTCATATTTTATGTGTCAGTACCTGATCGCTGAATATTCTGGCTATATTATAATGATATATTTACAAGTTTATGATCTGTTGTGCCTGATCTGAGTCTAAAGATCGAAATTCATTCTTCTTCTTCTTCGAAGAAGAAATTCATTCAATAATGTTGAGCTGTTAATCTGCATAGTTTTTTTTTCGTGGCTAGGATTTATATTTTCATTTAGAACAGAGGTTGGCAAAATACGGCTCGCGGGTTAAATCCGGCCCGCCAAGCATTTATTTCTGGCCCGCTACGCTAATCTAAGGTTATTTGGTGCGCTGATCTCAGGAAACATTTCTTGAAGCTATAAATAACTTAAATAATCTTTTCTTAGCCACATACTTCATAATACATAAAAAAACAACTAAATCTGTCTTGCGAACCTACATGGATAAACACCTCTGAATTGTAGTTTTTAATTTCTTGTGACATCTCTTGACAACATAATTTCTACTCGTACTTTAACTTGACAAGCAATCCCGTCACCTCTCTAATCTCAACCTCTCCCCCCCCCCGCCTCATTCGGTCTCATTCCAGGTATGTAAAGATGAAATCAGATCTGATGTATCAAATATCTTTTAAATAGTTGTGGTCTGTGCAGTGTTTATCATTCTTGGTTTAGGTCTGAAATTGTGTGTTTATTGCTGCAGCTACAACTTGTGCATCCATCCGTAAAACAGCTACAGTTTTTTTTGCAAGTCCCTCTCTAGTTCAGACATATCGGAATATCTCAAACAGCATCACTTTTCTTAGCTGTCGTGAGTGAGCATTGGTCAAATTTCATATACTGTGTGCTCCAATCCAATGAAAGGAAGGGAAAAGTCTGATAAGCCAAGGTCAAGTGACACTGTTTGAGATCTTCCGTAGGATTATTATGGAGAGTGACATGGGTATTTAACTATATGTGTTATCTTTTGCTATTAGAATTTCAGCTCCCATTTAAATGTAATATCTGTCTATTGTACTCAACATTTGTTAGATACATTATCTCTTGCCACTGTCACGTTGTATGTTTCTAATATACTCGACATTTGTTGGATAGTTTCTCTTTTGCCACTATCGAACTGTGGGGTAGTCGGGGGCAAGATGGCGCACTTTAAACGTTTTAGAGTATTCTGACAACTAGACTTAATTATGAGAGACCAAACTGCTATCAGTGTAAAGCTTGTCAATCCATATTACATTCGTGAGGTTATTGAAAATCTACAGCTACGTGTGGACAGTAGAACTAACATCTGTCCAAAAAAATAATAATTTTGCCCAATTTTTTGGGGTAAGATGACGCAGGAAAAAAGGTGAAATAAATAAATAAGAAATCAATGGAGAATTTACAAAAACTGCAAAATAATTGGGAAATTATATAACACAAAGACTATGCCTATGTGTGGTAGAGATTGTGTATCTATGAATGGCGTGGATTGTGCATCTATGAATGGCGGGGATTGTTCATCTATGTGTGGTAGAGATTGTGCATATATGAATGGCGGGGATTGTTCATCTATGAGTGGCAGAGATTGTGCATCTATGAATGGCGGGGATTTTTCATCTATGTGTGGTAGAGATTGTGCATATATGAATGGCGGGGATTGTTCATCTATGAATGGCGTGGATTGTTCATCTATGAATGGCGGGGATTGTTCATCTATGAATCGCTGGGGTTGTGTATCTATGAGTGACGGAGTACGTGCATCTATGAATGGCGAATATTGTGCATCTGATACAGCAGAGTTTGTAGATCTATTAATGGCGGGGATTGTACATTATTTATTGACTGGAGGAAATTGTGCATCTATGAATGGCAGGGATTCTGCATATATGACTGGCGATTATTGTGCATCTATAACCGATGGAGATCGTGCATGTATGATTGGTCTAGATTGTGCATCTATAACCGATGGAGATCGTGCATGTATGATTGGTCTCGATTGTGCATCTATGAATAACGAAGATTGTCCATCTATGACTAGCGGAGATCGTGCATCTATGAATAGCAAAGTTTATGCATCTATGTGGATATATGTAAAATAATGCATGGACATTTCAGCCTAGCACATCCGACTTCAGCATGGTTTCTGGGGGTAACTTTGACTTTGAACATGACGCCATACATATCTAAACCTCTGTAGTTACCTCTTACGATATGCACGACAGGTCACGGTGCTGCTATTATTTGATCCCCTTTCGAGCACTGGCGGTTCCAAAAGTTTGACTTTGCTACTGTTTCGGACACTATTTTTATATTGTAAGAAAGTTTTTCTGTTTCAAATATTTTTCTGTTTTAAAATCATGTCCAAAATTTGTATCTATAAGTATTACTATTTATGTTATGTCTTTATTAATTTCCAAATAAAGTGCTCACCATAATGTCTACAACCTGCACTATTCATAAACATGAAAGATATTTAACACATTGGTCTTGCATGAATGTTTAGTCCGCATGTTTTCAACGTTTAACTTTCTACTACATAACATATGACAGCATAAAATTCACGTTAATGTTACATTTTCTAGCGGTCCTGCTATCACGTTTAGCTGGTTCAAATCCTATAGGAATGCAACCCTCATCTGTTGAAAGCTAGCTCAATATTTGCTTTGCTCAAATTAGATACTGGCATGTGTGTTAGAAGAAATAGACAGTGTTTGTCCTAGGGTCTGTGGTGCAGGGAATGTAATTTGCCACTAGTAACTTGTACACAACGTCCTAGCCGCGTCAGTTTCTTTACCAACACACATGTATATGTTATTCATAGCATCACTGCTTCCTCTTCTGCGTTCGCTCTCAAACTCCTTCAGATTACCAAGATGTAGTCCTGAGAACGGAATACATTGTCATGGTTTACAGTTTTGCTGCAGTTGTGCCATGTTATGTTATATTAAGGATATGCTTAAATGATTTGTATTATTTGTATCTCAAGTTTGGAGTATACTTTGTTTATATGTCAGAGTTGCATGTTTACAATTAAAAATTGTGACGACGGATAAAGTGAAAGTATAACCAAAGATAATAATTAACAATTTCGAATTAAAGGATGTTACAAATTTCCAATATTTGGGCACAAACATAAATAGCTCAGAAGACTGCGCTGTAGAAATGAAGAGAAGAATTACAATGAGACATTGAAATTTGCGCAAAGAAAAAATATTTTTGCAAGGTACCAGCAGCATAGTCAAACTATGTATGATCAGAACATGGGTATTTCCAGTGTCAATATATGGTTGTGAGGCATCAACATTCAATAAAACAATAGCAAAGAGGATCGCTGATTTCGAGATGATACAGAAGAATGTAAGTGTATACCATGGACAGTTGAATCATATACAATGATTCAGCAAAGATTGAAATCTAGCATCTCAACATGTAACACATACCCAGGGGCAGATTGCATCTCTGACCACGAACTATTAGTAGCTAAATTCAAATAAAAACTTTGACTTTTTTAAAGAGGTAAAGCTACAGTTAACTTTGACTGCTCAAAAATTCTAACAGAATACAACACAAAAATTACAAACAGATTCGACGCCTTAATAGAGTAACAAGAGAGATTACCAGTGGAAGAGTTGACCAACAGGATTAAAGAGATTTACATACATGGTGCACAAACATATATATCCAAGAAAATAAAGAAAAGACAAACATATATAATGGACACTGCCATGAAGCTAGTGGAAGAAAAATGAAAGTCAAGCTCAACAACAATAACGTCAAACCATGCATTATACAAATAACTCACGAGGGAAATAAAAAGATAAACAAGAAAGGATAAACAATTTATCACGGATTCCTGCAAAAACATAGATGACCTGTACGAAGAAGGAAAAAATTAAAGACATGTTTCTTGCAACAAATACCACAAAGAGCAAAACATGTATGCGAGTCATCAAAGACAAATCAGGAAACACCCTTACAGAGCAATGTGACATTCTAGAAAGATTGAAAGAATACTGTAAAGAAATGTAATCAGAGTCACCCCAAAATGACTCAAGGAACGAAATAAACACAGATAGAAATACAAAAGAACCAGAGCTTACAATAGAAGAAATTAGATCAGCAATTCACAGTTTGAAGAGACGAAAATCAGCAGGTTGTGACGACATAAAAGCTGAAATTATTCAAGCGAAAGCAACATTTCAATAAGAAGAAAGTGCAATAATAGTTTACCCAGAGATGAACACTGGTGCCCCATCATGCTATTAGAACCTTTTCACGAGAATAATGCAAACTGGCGTTGTGTAATAGGACATCATAAAATGTTTAATTATATTTTAGTAGACTTAAACAAGAACTTAAATTAGTTAAAACAGCTCTCTGACCGGCTCTGTGACGGACTAGGTACCGTGTTCGAAAACCCATTGTAGAAAATTGTGCATCCGGACCGTTCAGAAAGCAATAACAAACTACTGAACGTAAATACTGTCACGGAAATCACTAATATCCAAAATTCTGGGTTGATAACTACATCGTATATTGGATAAGCTACCAATTTTTTTTTTTTAGATGTCTAAACAACTAAGAGACATGTTTAACTCTTTTTTAATTAAGGGTTAATCTATCCTGCATTTTGTAAGTTACTATAACCATGGATAATCTACGTCCTTGCTGACACACTCGGTGTGTCTAAACACACTCGGTGTGTCTAAGTGGCGGTTGTATAGGCTTAGCGTTAATAAAAGTTAAATAGGTTTCATTTAGAGAACTCACACATTTGGGCGATTACTCCCGTGGAGCTGTTGTACAGTGTTTAAGTGCTAAGTTTACTACAGTAAACGTTCGTTCGTTCTTCTAAGAAGCCTGATGATATGATGTAAATACCGTCAATTATTCGAAAACAATCATTCATAAGAAAACATGACATTTTCTTTATAAAGTTTATCTGAAATTTATGTAGTGTAGATATTATTGAAACTTTTTAAAGTCATGAAATCTTAACAAATGACCGCTGAATCCTTTGAGGAATCGCGTTTATGTCCTGTTATTGTTGTCATTATCTTCAGGATTTGTGAGTAACTTGCTATTACTTATATACGCAGTCGTGTGGTTTCTCGGAGCTTTCTTTCATAACCAGGTGATTTAGCTTTCGGCGTAATACATTGAAAACACATTTTTATCGTATCTTTAGCTATAATATCTATATAAAACCCTCTCTTATCTTCCGAATGTGCTCCACGAGCGGTAGTGTTGCCTTGTTCTGTTTTTCAATACCAAGTTTCCTATAAAAAATATGTTTTTTAAAAAGGCAGCATAATGGAACTTTTCATGACGATGTTCAGAAAATCGAATAATGGAACATAACCTGGTCCGTGTGTACACAGTTTGACGCAGACGAAATCACTGAGCTAAAAGCATTTTATGATTTCACATTTTTTCTAGAGTGACTTTCAATGACTTAATGGAGTCCCTCTGAATTCTGTTTAGGCGATTTCGAACTTTGGTAGCTGTCTTTTCTTTCCCCTCGAAAATCTTGCGTTCTTAAAGTACATAAAACAAGTACATCAGTTCTATAAATAACTATTTTATAGTAGTGGTACAACCATTGTTTCGGGATCATGAATTGCCCTCATATTTTCATCAAGATACAGAATGTTCATTTAATCGTTCATTCTCATACACTCTCTGATTCTCTCTTGAAGCAGGATATTTGTCATACTAGAATTCTAGCAGAATGTTGTCTAGATAAAATATATACATTGTGTCACTGTTTTATTAGCGTAAATGGCCCGACACATCCAACTCCGACAATAAAGCACCGAATTAAGTATAATATTTCTTTGAAATTAACGTATTGTGATAACACTGATTCATTGATTATTCAAAACAAGAAAGACGAGCTCTTCAGCACGTGGAAATGTTCTGGTTCTCTTATTATCTTCCTTTGAAGCTTCTTTTGAAAAGGAATAGAATTGTTGACAGCGTTATCATTCAGTGTTTTGTCACGACTTTCTCACTTGAGCTTCACCTTTCTTAGATTTAATCAAATTTGTTTGCGACAATTATTGCAGCTAAAATTCTCTATTACACCATTCAAGGTTTCTCATGATGATGACGATAAAATAATCCATTTAGCTGTGAGCAGATATCTCCTGACAGCCCGTTGCCTTTCTGACAACAGAACAGGTTATTCTTAATTGTGTAGCTGAGACGTGTATCAATATCTTGGACACATAGTCACAAATGATGGCAGATGTGAAACAGAAGTTAAAAGGAGAATAGGAATGGCTAAAAGTACCTTCAATGACATGAGGAAATTATTAATATCTAAACAAATTACAAACAAGTTAAAAATGAGAATTATAAAATGCTACATCTATTCCATATTAATGTATGGCTCAGAAACATGGACACTAAATAAACAATTAGAAGACAAAATTGATGCCTTTGAGATGTGGGTATATAGAAGAATAGGGAGAACATCATGGAAAGAGAAGAAAACAAATAAAGAGGTGCTAAAGACACTTAATATGAAGAAAGAACTACTAAGAGAAATAAAGATCAGGCAAATAAAATACTTTGGACACATTAAAAGACATGACACCCTATTGAAGACCTTACTTGAGGGTAAAGTCAAAGGGAAGCGAGCAAGAGGTAAGCAGAGATACAAGTGGGAGAGTAACATTACACGATGGACAGGTTACAGTCTAGCAGAGTGCACCACCAAGACAAGAGACAGGAGATGTTGGAGATACGTTGCAGCCAACCTTCGTTGCGGAGACAGCACTTGATGATGATGATGAGCTGAGACGATGCCCGGACTCATATATGGTTGTCTAAAAGACGTGGTTGGGTAAGGGGAATTTATGGATGTATGTTGTATTCTGCCAAGAAAGGCATTCCAGTGCCTCAGTATCTCACGATTACAAGTCCTGCCGTTAGTACAGCACGCACTTCTGGATCAAATTTCTTATCATTCTTCTGTCCGCTTTGCTGACCATCTGCAATAATAGCACATCTAGATTTCCCGTTGCCTAGAAGTCTGCCACAAAATAACAAAAGTTTCAATATCCGCAGGTCTCCATATCTTCATCATCCATGAGGATTACTTGACCGATAGAAGGCAAAAGTAAGAAATTGAAACAAGATGTAACAATCATTTGTTCACAAATGACAGGTGTCAGTCTATCCCCCAAACTTTCCTTATTCGCCTCCTACGAAATATCTGGAAAGAAGATAATGGGATTATGCTTTGCACTCTGAACTAGTGGTCCAGACCCTGGTTGCAACACGGGAGATTTCTCATGATAAAAATTAGTTTGCTGAATATTGCAAGTGTATTCGGTTCAGGAATGCATAATATGTAAATAAAAAAGGACAAGTTGTGTATTTATATTTAGGTGGGTGTGGTACCTATTTCCCTATATTGTGTGGTTAAGTAAAATATACCTTTTATGGTGATATATGTTGCTTTCAATCACGCAGTGGATGTTAGTCTAAGTTGGTTATATCAGAGCTTTACTGGTAGTCCAGTGCCCACAACCTACGTATTTTTGTATTAATATTGTGTGATCTGAACAAGGAGTTTATTTTGTAAAACAAACTGAATGCATAAATAAAGTGGTATCATTACTGAATATTTCAAATTAGGAAACTAACCGAAGTCATATAAAATATTTAAAAACATACCTTTAAAAATGCACAATGTCAAATAAACAAATTCAAATAGCAGCAGAATATCCTAGAAATCACGCGTCGTCTTGAAAGATTCAATGATGAATTGAAAACCATCTGACTGTACAGGAAAACAACTGTTAATACAATAAATTACCAAAGTATGTGAGTGAAATCAATTTTTTAATTGTTCATTACGGAAATAAGTGGCCACATCATATGTCCGCATTCCAACTTTTTAATAATTTCGTATAGCCACCATGAATCGGAGATTAAAAAGAAGCAACTTCTGCTACCAATGAATCGGCCTGCGTGCAACGTATTAAGATCCCCCTTCTCAATGGATGACCCTGGGAGTTGGGCTCTCAGCGCGAAGCCCGCAGAACTCTTGATATAGCAGTTTATGTGCCTTTAACGAAAGTCCGTTTCGTTAAATAATATATAATTTGTTCCGTTAAAATGTGGCCACTCATTCCCGTAATGAACCAACAAATTATCATGTAATCCATTTATCCATGAACCCATTACTCAGCGACATAGGAACACTAAATTGGACGCTTCAACACACTCTTCCAGCAAATTCTGTCCTCGGCGACGGGGATGAATATGCAATATCTTGACATATACAGTCTTTGATATTATCTGCCTATGAAAATTATTCCTTCCAATCTGCTTCATTAACCCACAACTGTACTCCGTAATATTGTTTTTGACAGGAAATCATGTCGGCATACATGTCCAAAACCTGCAAGTTTTCGTCGTTTTGCTATTGAAAATAGTGAATTTTGTGAACGTGCAATATTCTGTACTTTATATCTTATGTACACAGATGTCTTACTCTCTCTATAGGAAATCTGTAGAATTCGTTTGTAACACTTGTATCGTTGTGGCCAATGGGCCTTTGTCAAGAAACATTAAAGCACAACTCATGGAAGTTGGAGATATCCATATGTGTCATCCACTAAATCACTTACTAGCTGTCGAATATCATCGGGCCTAGATTTGTGCCCCTTCTTCTGGACTTGTTCTCAAGCTTCTGCAGATTTGCAGGTTGTAGTCCGGTAAACGGAATGTTTGGTTGCGTCATGGTTTGCAGCTTAGATGTGAACTTGCGTTTTGGTCTGACACATCCGATTTGAACATGAATTCTGGGTTATTTTGATCTTCAATTGCATAGGGCAGCTAACTCACCCTCCTCTCAATATCCTTAGTCGCCTCTTACGATGCACATAGCAGGTAACAGTATCACCTTTTTCTCCCCTTTCGGGCTACGGTAATACACGGACCTCTTACTAATGAATAATTAGATTTTGCCAGTAAAATCGCAATTGATAATCATTTGCAAAATAGATTCTAGAATTTGCATTTCAAATTTCTCCCCGAGTCCCCCCCCCCTTCCCTACCAGAAATGGAATGAATACAATTATTAAGGGAACACGATGGAAATAATCAATAAACGTAAATAACCATGACGTTTGAGAGAAATAGTGACCTAAAATGACGAAATATTTACATTGAGCATGGTTAATCGTCGTAGAAAATGAAACTGACTGATGGTTTGAAGAATGCTTAAATGAATACATTTATTAAATAGTGTGTTTGAAGTAATATTGTCTGTTACTATTGTACTAAGTCACGAAGGCTACGAAGAGTAATTAGTTAGAAAATTAGCCAGTATTTTTAACTATGAATAATATCTAGGGATGAATGATATCTAACTGAAATAATCTAGTAATTTAGCATACATTACACGTATATAAATAATATACACGTTGTAGAGATTGAAGGTCACCCAAAACAGCTCTGACGGACAAGATATACTGCCCTAACTCAGGACTGATGACCATAGTACAGTTCATTGATGAAATCCATATCAGTTTCAGATTTCGGCTTGATAACGAGGAAGAGGAAGATGATAACGACAAATTAATCGTTTCGGTCTTTTATGCCCCTTTTCAAGAAACAAAACTAATACCTACAAATGATTACATATAGGCGGTTGACTTCTGCTGATCCTGGGCTATATCATTTTCACATACCTGTTTATCAAATAATCTCTTACATTCTAGTTGTTATAGGTAGAGTAGTAAGATATTCTACTAGATCACATTCTGTCTTCGCTCTATTGTTAATTTCTCTATTCTAGGGATTAGAATTCACGTATGTTGTGTTGCTAGTTTACAACTCTGTTGCAGTATCTGCGCCGTTCTGACCAGCACATCTAGTTTGGGATATTTTTGGCTTTTATATTTCAAAGTAGTATTCAGCGTTAGCCTTTGTTCGTTTTCAAAATCTGCATATTATCCGGATGTAGTCCGTACGAAAGCACGGTTTTATCTTTGGCAGCTTGTCTGCTATGTCTGTGCCTTTCTTCCAGATACATCTGCCGTTAGCATGGCTTCTGAGACACTTTGACCGTCTGCGGGATTAAACAGCTAACACTCCCCATTCCCCCCCCCCCCCAAAGAAAAACCCTAGTCCCCTTTTACGATATGCAGAGTAGATCATAGTGTTACTTTTATGATATGCAGTATAGATTAGTGTTACTATTATTTTCTCCTTTTAGAGTCCCGGGACCACATTGATGTATCCACTCTAAATCCTAATTATCCATCTAAAGCGGTGCTTTCCAACCTTTTTTTTAAAAACTATGCCCCACCTAAGTCTTTCTAAAATTCTGATGCACTGCTGCGTACCGTATACATATTTTTCAATATTCTAAAATTGTAATTATCCCCCCCCCCCTGAACAATCAAATTGTTCCACCACTCCCCCCCCCCCCCCCCAATTTTGGGGCGTGGGGCCCACGTTGGGAAACACTGCTCTAAAGTCTTCTGATAAAGCCTTTCTGAAGTTGATTTGCTGTTAACAGTTTTAACATTATTTTTTTCCCCTTCTAATTGGCACAAGTAACACACGGTCAAATTCAAAATGAGAAAGTGATATATATAATTATGAGTGTAATCAATGCGGCGACAAGTATACGACCAAGCAATGGTATTCACTATATTCACTATTTTCCGATGAGTAATTCACTGGAGATGAAGTGGAATCAATAGCGTGACCTGCTGTGTCAGACTAGTTAATGTGTTGTTTGTCATCATCAACTTCAGGTGGTATGATGGCGGCGATGTTGGAAGAAATATTCCCTCTATCTATGTATCCTTCTCTAAATTCTAAAATGTTTTCACTCTCTTTCTCTCTCTCCCTCTGTGTTTCTGTGTGTGTGTGTGTGTGTATGACACACACACACGCACGCACACGAGCTTGTGTTGAAACTGATTGAAGAGAACATTTAATGTATCTAGAGGAGAACCGTAGACACGACTACTGGGGCATTACATAAAACATATATTCAGCCTTATTTGATGACCCGTTTTGCTGTGGAACTTACATTTGTTTATTACTACTTTTGTGTAACATAGTTGTTTGTAAACTGGATTCTTTTTCTAGTGATGAGCTTCAATCTTCAGTTCAACTAGAAGTGCTTTTAAAATTATCAACGGCATCTAGTTCGACTCTGCATAACGTACAGATCTGATGGGGAAGTAAAGGAGGTGGGGTTGATTCTGACCACTTCATCTCCAGGTGTGCCGATGGAATATATAGCAAATAATTCATCAGTAATTCATGAGAGAATGGATGTGTTCTCACTACTGTGTCGGATTAGCGGCAGTTCCTTCCCGAAATTAATGGCAATCTACGGGAATAGTGTGCCTAGAAATTTCCGATGGATTAATCGAACTGTTCTCTAGAATTTAGGTTTTGTGGTGGTGTAACTCAGATATTATAAACATAATGTAGATTCTACAGTGTTGTACACATGTTTGGTCATATAAAGAGACGCAACTGTTTAGAAAGACAAATAATAGAGACAGAGCACCTGGGAAGAAGAGAAAGGGTAGATCAAGAAGACGATGGACGACGACATTAAAGATAACATGAATACATCGTTGGAAAATGTAAGTCGCAAAACCCAAGACAGAGTGGGGTTCAATGACTTCATTGAAAAACGACGTTCTGGAAAGATTACATCACTAGCCCCCCCCCCCCCCCCCCATAAAAAATGCGTTTTCAGCAGTGAAATTAAATGACATTTTTTTTGTCCGATGTGTATGGACAATTTTTGAGCAAATAGATTCCAATAATGTATGTTTACACTCATTGTTAATATACCCACATGTTACTTCAAGCGTGCACAATTTGAACATGAGTAGGAATCTGTGAGACGCCGAGCAGCTCTTGTCTGTCTTCTAACACGTTTCTGTTGTGCAGCAGCTTGTCTGAGATTCTCCACAGCAGCTGCGCCACTCCTGATTCTGCGACCTCATTCGGACTAGCAGAGTATAAGAATAATGAAGAAGGAAAGATACAATAAACATTCTTCGTGATTGTCTCAACTATATTCTTCTTCGGCTATCCTCTCTCCTGCAAATTGCGACTCAAGATTCTATGATATTGTATGCTGTTTCAGGGTTTCCGCTTTGCCATACAGTTTCTCTTTGAAGCTGATTGGTGGTTGGCCGTATCTTTTCCTCAGGTCTGCATACTGCGGACATATCTGTAAGATATGTTTATCCATCATATCCGCAAAGTTGCAATGGTAACGGCGAGTTTACTTTTTTTTTTTTACAAACAACGTAAACAGCGCGTATCATGTGTTTGCACTTGATTACGATTATGTCGGTATCAACGTAAACATTAAGTAATTCGTGTTTGGAATAGACCATACCAAAAAAAAATCATTTAAAGGTCGCAGTCTGTAGAGTATTTTTTAGAAGAAATAATGCTTCAGAATTTTGGCTATGAGAAATGACAAATGTAGTGCATGATTCTGGACATATAACCTGTTTAAGCAATAAACATTGAGATTCGCTAGAATACACAATTTGGCGTTTTGTTTTCATTGTGCATGTTGTGTATCGTTTTTCCTAATTCTATTACATCCTATTCACTATATGTTGAATATGATCTCATTTCGTCTTTACGTTACATTTACGATAATGCGAGCTTTTATCTGATAGGCCGCGCTTTGACGTGTCGATCAATGAGAATCTGGTTTGGGACGTTTCCTAGATTGCTACCAATTATATCCATCCAAAGTTCTTTAAAGTGTATTATTCTATATAATGTTATCAAAATAATATCAATATGCATCCATTGTACTGTCTCTGGATATATGCGGATGTAGACGCTATTTGTGAGACATTGTAAGAGCGTTTGGACCTGCGCTAGGATGACAAATCGCAGTGAATGTCTTAATGGAAATTTCCTTTTTGTGTAAGTTTGATATAGCATGCTTATGAAGAATTTATTGTATGTTTTAACGAAATAAACCGTACCACAAAATCTATAATATTTTAACGAAATAAACCGTAAAACAGAATATAGCATATTTTAACGAAATAAACCGTAAAACAGAATATAGCATGTTTTAACGAATTAAACCGTAAAACAGAATATATCATGTTTTAACTAAATAATCCGTAACACAGAATATATCATGTTTTAACGAAATAAACCGTAACATAAAATATATCATGTTTTAACGAAATAAACCGTAACACAGAATATATCATGTATTAACAAATGAAACCGTAACACAGAATATTTCATGTTTTAACTAAATAAACTGTAACACAGAACCTATCCGCCCAAGTGCAAGTTCTAATACGTGTAAGGGGCTGTCCATAGTTTATGTCAATAGTTTTCCACTGTGTTTTACCCTCCCCACTTTTGAACAGTCACGAATTTAAGAATCCCCTGCTTAATTATGTCAGAAAACTTTAAACGTCGTTTCCCTCTCCCACTAACAAAATTTGGTGCAAAAATGGTGCGATTAAACTACATGATGTTTTTCAAAGTAATTATATTGTGTGTGTCATGCGACGTATTCTTTCCAGAACATAGTCTTTCTTATGAGTCTCCTGAAATCCCCGAGGTCTCTGGCAAGTTTTCTCGCTTCTTCTAGCGACATGTGTATACATTCCTGAATACCTCTTGTCCAGCGACGTCTTGGTCAACCTTTGCCTCGTCTGCCTTCATTCGCCTCCTCCAACAACGCTCTTTCCATGCCATCGTCTCTTCACATGGCCTATTAAATCCCAACTTCCTTCTAAATATGACCAGCCTTGTTGAACGATTACTTTTCTGAGCACGTCTTGATTGGTCTTTATTGCTGTCCATGGTAATGTCTGGACTCATCTATAGCGTTTCATTTCGATAGCCTCTATTCTGTTGGCTGTAGTTTTATTTATTTCCCATGTTTCGCAACCCTAGGTCGCCACTGGGAAAACACATGTGCGTAACTCCCGTGTCACAGTTTTTTTCCCAATTGTTTTAATTTGGACATTGCTATTGCTATTCTTCTGATCTTGACTTCACAGTCTCTGTCACTGTTTATGTTAGCTCCTCATCATCATCAACAGGTGCCATGCCGGCTGACGTAGGCGACCATGGCTCTCCACAGTTCTCTGTCTCCAGTATTATGAATCACGATCGTTGTTTTTCCCCTGCCGTGTCAGGTTATTAAACTGTCTAATATTTGCAGCCAACCTTCGTAGCGGAGACGCCACTTAATGATGATGAATATTTGCTCACGTTGTCGCTCTCTGTCTCTGTTCTGTGTGTCGCCATGACTTTCTTCTTGAGAGAATAATGTGGTAGTTTCCCGTTGCTTTCCACATCCGTATGACAATATTACCTTTGACAATACTTAATGTTGGGACTAATAGTTGCAAAGCGCCCAGTACTGCCCCGTTGTAGAGCTACCACTTATACCGGTGGCTATTGGTCGCGTCCTTGTTCGCGCCAAGCGAACATAATGATGGTACGATTGATGTCTAAACTCCGATTCCCCTCCAGGAATAATCAAATTTGCACAATAGAAAACATACAAGGAGTTTTCGGCACATTTTAGTTGTTGGCCATTCACTTTAAATAACGCATAATGCATGTTAGCTCCTAGGACGTAGATAGTCGAATATGTCATTTCTTGTAGAAAATTGTAATCAATATTAATTCTAGTTCTTGTTTTCACTTTGTCAGTTGTCATTATTTACTCTTTTTCAAGTCTTTCTCATTTGATGTTCATAGCACTGTCTCGTCTGCTTATCTACTTTCTGGAATCTGCAGACCTCCGATGTTTCTGTGGCTGAATTATTGTTGCATTGTTTCGTGTTTCATATTTCTCATTATGCTCTCTGCATATATGTTAAACAGGTATGACGACTATGCATACCCTTGTCGCACTCCTTTTTGTACTTTAAACCACTCTGATGTTACCGATGTAATTATATTAAACAAGTAAAATGTGTTACAAATATCTACCACAAATAAACAGATGAAAAATAAAACTGTAATAAAAATAATAAAAACCAAAATAATTGACGTTTCGATCATATGATTCCTTCCGAACAGACATAATAATATAACGGTAAATAATACAGAATATATATTATTTTCAAAACATGTCTTAGAAAATATTAAAAACTGTTCTTGTAACAACGACACGGAAGGAAATAATTTTATCAAGGAAGTAAACTGGTGTAATATGTTGAAGATCGAATGTGTTTAAAACATGTTTTAAAAATAATATTTTTTGTCGATATTATTTGCTGTTATGTTATTATATCCATTCGAACGAAGATCTTATGATCGTTACACCCTATTGTCGACCCATCAATTGTTTTATTTTTTTTTATTTTTAAAAATTATAGTTGTGTTCTTCATCTTTTTATTATTAGTGGTAGGTATTGTAGCATATATTTACTTGTTTAATACAATTACTTTGCTACTTCCGCCCATATCTGATTGTTGGATATTTTTTGGCTTTAATTATATTATTCTTTACAGATTTTTTGAAAAATGTTTCAAATGCAAACAGTTTATTTGGTAATTACCGTAATAATTTGTGCTGCATTTCTATTTTCCTTTTGAAAGACAAAAATTACCTCCTCTAAGTAATCTCCTCTAAGTAGCCTCCTCTAAGTAATTTCCTCTAAGTAGCCTCCTCTAAGTAATCTCCTCTAAATAGTCTCCTTTAAATAATCTCCTCTAAGTAGCCTCCTCTAAATAGCCTTCTCTAAGTAGTCTCCTCTAAGTAGCTGCGGCATATATACGTGTCAATGTGCATTATGCTTTACACTGTGCAATTAGTCAAAACGTTCCAATATCAGATTCGGAGTTTTGCTATTTACAGACCAGGTAACTTTTCACATATCTGCGAATTCAGGCACAAATTTATTAATAATATTAGGACCTTACAACAAGACACACCAGTTTGATTACTTTTGATTAATCCATGCTTTCACGAGTGACATTTCATACACAACTTTTCAAACTCATTGACCAATAAAAAATCAGATCAGCCAAGATGAACGATGTGGATCGGTTTTTCCCCTTTCAGTTCGTGTATACGCTGAAAATACCGTTCTCGAAGATCTTGACTACGCAGATGACCTAGCCCTTTTGAGCGCAAACCACACAGATGCTCAATCTAAGCTTGACAATCTCCAACACTACTCAAATCAGATAGGTTTGAAAATCAACACATCAAAAACTCATATACTAGATTTTACGAGATCCAACGACAACATAGAAATTCAAAATGTTCCATTATTAAAAGTCAACAATTTTACATATTTAGGCACCAATCTAGCATTGGATGGAGACTCATCAAAAGAAATTTTACACCGTATTGCCCTTGCAGCGGGTGCTTTCAATAAACTACGCAACATATGAACGTCAAACACACTAAGAAACACCACAAAACTCAAGTTATTTAACTCCAACATCATCCCTATTCTATCATATGGGTGCGAAAGTTGGAAAGCCACAAAAGCCACAGATAAAAGACTCGACTCCTTTGAAAACAAATGCCTACGTACCATTCTGAACGTTAAGTGGAGTGACTTTAAATCTAACACTACTATAAGAGAGGAAAGCAAACAAACCTATATATCTTCCTTCATTAGACAAAGGCGTTGGACTTACATCGGCCATGTTCTCAGAATGAACAGCCTAAGAATTCCCCAGCAATCACTATATTGGGTGCCACCTGGAGTAAGAAGAAGAGGGAGACCTAGAGAAACTCTACGAAGAACCATTAATAGAGAAGGCATGTCAATGAACCTAAACAACACGCAACAATTGAAAGACCTGGCAACACAAAGACAGAAATGGAAAGCTATGGTTTCTGCCCTATGCGCCGCCTATGGCCCTGGAGGAACATAACATAACATAACATACGCTGAAAAACGGTTTTGCTTAAAGACTAATTGCTGGCACTCTTTTCAATGTTCAGATGTGATTTGTTGGTATTGATCCCAAAATTACGAGCAATTGAGCTCACGTTTACTATGTGCAATGAGACCTTTCTTCAGAGCCTTCTTAAACTATCAGTGGTATACAATGGCTTTCAGGAGAAGCCTCCTACTTAGAGGGAGGAAGGTCAATATCTGTATATAAGAAAATATGCTCCGCCATTTGGTCTGCAGACATTCAATCACAAGAAAGCATGTAACAGTTTGGTGGTATTAATATTGGTCATATTCCAGCACACATGTATATTTTACTACGTGGCTTCAATACGATCAAATGAGGTGTTTCTTTTTCTTCTGCATTTACTCACTAATAACCAACACGAAATTTAGTGATTTCCATCGGGGAGCGCAAGTATATGGTGCTGCTGGTTTACCGTAGATCTAAGTTGTTTGCGCCTTCCGGCTCAACACATCCGATTTTGGCGAGCTTTATGTCTGGTGAGCTTCCCTAGCCCGTGACAGTCTTCTTATCTGCCGTACGGCAAAAACGGATATATAATTTACTCCGGGACAGTTTATTACCCATTGTACTCTTGGACCTTGTAGCCAAACATGTTACTTTCTAAGGAGACTGTGAGCAGGTATTTAGACTTAGACCCTCTACGTCTATCTCGTACGAGGCTTTCAACTTTTAGTGAACTTTTCATTTGTACTTAAACAACACTGCCATTTGTGTCCTCGGGTATTGACCATCAAGTCGTGAACCTCTTGCGTATACGTGACTGCTCATGCAGAAACGTTTAGCAAGAGTTGATTCGTCCTCTTAGCCGAAGTTTCGTTCACTAACATCGTGACTGCCTAGTCAAAGTTTGAACTTCTACCTACATTTTCTACGTCGGTATAGTATCATGTCTTTACATTTCCACACAAGCTGCTGCCGGAAGACGGCTGAAATGTAATTCTGGACCTTTGGAGGGACCTCAATGTTGGTAATTTTTTCTTGCCACCTGATGTTCAGAATTTTACGAAGACAGCGTAGTTGGAAGCTATTCAGACTTTTTTTCCTTGTCGCCGGTAAGGTGTCCATGTTTCAGTTTCATAGACAAGAAGTTGCGATGACCTTGGAACCTAGACAGTTAAACTTCTGTGCCTGTTCAATTTGCACATTGGTCAGCGTGGTGGTTGGTGCTGTAGAACTTGATGGTCAGTGATGTAGAGCGTGATGGTTGTGTTGTAGATGTGTATTGTCAAATGATCACATTCTTTTTGATATTTATTTATAGTGAGAACAGGATTCAGTACATGGCCAATTTATTAATCAGTTGTTTTCATTATAGTTTTGATATTCTCACTTATTCTAGTTTATGACGCTGCCCTCTAACGCTGTGATGCCTTCGCATATACTCAACATAATTCTCCGGAGACTTTCTCACTTCTCTTGCTGTAGTCAACATACGGACGTGACAACCCGGTATTCTAGAAGATCTGTTGTCTTAAACTGTGCTGCGACAGTGTTGTGGCTGTAGTCACCGAGACGTTATATTCAAAAATAATGTTTATATTGTGCCGATAATTCTCATTCCATATTGATGAACACTGCCCGGACAAGATCCATAATACATTAGCCAAATTGCTTCGCACGAGCTTCGAATAAATCTTTTTCAAGGGTGTACTACCATGGCGTGCTGTTAGGATCTTGGTTATCTGCTAACTCTTGGCATGTACGAGAGCAAAGCATTTCCATTTGCACCCGAAATTATGGGTTTAAAAAAAAATCTTCTTCCTCTGCATTCATTCTCAAGCTGGTGCAGATTAGTAGGATATATTCTGGAGAACGTAATGTGGTGTGAATAGGCGTACAGCCTGGCTACGATAACTGCGCCCAACGATTTGCCACATACTACATGTTTAGGGCAGAGAGAGAGAGAGAGAGAGAGAGAGAGAGAGAGAGAGGGATGCTAACTAACTTTCAATACTTTTATATGTAAGAGTTTATAACACATCTTCTAGCAATAGCGGACTCCCATAAAGTGCATTGCGGGTCCTATGGGTCCAATGACCGCAGATTAAGAACCACTGTTCTAGATGGCTATCGTGCAAATATTCTTGTAATCTCAACCGACGCATTTTTCTAGATAGCTATCTTAATATTCATCAATGTAGCATAGCTGCAGCCCAGTTCGATATTCATGTTCAATAACTGTTACGTTGTTGCGATACATTGGTTTTATTTTTTGTAAGTTTGTGAAGTTGTCTTTTATATTAACATTATAAATGCAAGTTGGCTTTTTTTTTACATACTTTGCTGCATTTGTACTTTCCCTGCCAATAAAGATGATATGATGCAATTTTTTGTTTTAATTTTCATCTTTTCTTTCATACACGACGCACCTTGCACTTTCCCGCCAAAAGCCGTGCTAAAATATAAAAAGTAATGCAAGTCAATAGACCTGGAGGGCAGTCGACACTTGCCTCAGATTTACAATGTGGTTGCATACATTTTTGAGTTGGTAAAAGAGTAAATGTTCATTGGTTGTCAATCAACATGGTCTTATCACTGAATCAAACTGTTTTCTATGTCACTCGAAGTATTGGGGAACATCTGGGAGAAACAATTATTTAATGTTACTAAGTTTTAGTTCACTTACCTCGAGTGTCGCATTTTGCTACACAAAATTTCACTAATTTTGTAAAATATTGAATATCCATCATTTCGATGTAAAAGTCACTGTAGTGTTACAAACAGAATGTTACCTATTATATTCCTGATTACATACATTTAGCTACACATAATTTAATTTGAAAATAATTTCCACAAAATTTGAAATTCAAAGAACACAATACGCATATCTAGAGCACAACATACACGAGACCCTTCATGACTACACCACATGTATAACGACCGGAGGTCGCCCTATTTGCAATTTGTGTTTCGCTGATATTAATCTTATAGCTGGGTCTAAACAAAAATTACAAGAGTTAACAGCAAAGTTGGAAATAGGTTACTAGCAAGTACGGAACAGAGATCAACACAGAAAACAGCAATGGCTTGGTTAACAGCAGACACAGAAGCATAGACCAACATCATGATGAATGGATATCAGTGGCGTAGCGAAAAGGGGGGAGGTGCGGACTGCCCGGGCGGCATCATCGGGAGGGCGGTAAATTTATTTCGTCCAGTCTTTCACAATCACTGACATATTTTTTTAATGTCACACTGGGCGGAAAATTATGATTCCGCCCCGGGCGCCATTGACCCACGCTATGCTACTGATGGATATAAACTTGAGGAGGTGAATGCTTTCAAATACCTCTGATCTAGCATATGCAGCGATGGAAATTGCAAAGTATAATTAAAGATAAGGCTGAATATGACTTTAGTTTCTATGTCAAGGCTAAACTTCATTTGGAAAAGCAACATCAGTAAAAATAATTTTATAACGCACTGCTATTTTTTTATTGTGATGTATGGTTGTGAGAGTTAGACACTCATTGCGGACATGAGAGACGACTACACGCTTTCAAATATAAATGTTACAGGCGAATTATAAGAATCTTCTTATATAAAGACATGAGACAAATGTGCATGTAAGAAATACAATAGAGATGCATACAGGTACACACTAGTTATTGCTTTCTTTAGTAAAATGACAGAAACCTGCATGGTTTGGGCATGTAATCTGACATGGCTTCATGTTAAAAACAAAATCCTGCAAAGATCGGTAGAAGGGGCAAGGAAGACATAAACGCAATCGTAGACGGACAACGTCAAAGAATGAACAGGATTTTTCTACTCTCATCCAAATCACTGAAGATAGAAAATCATCAGGACTCTGTTTTGATGCATCATATGTAGTCTCTGAGATTCGGAAGGTTAGCCAGTTATATCTGTATATGATTTGAGATGCCTTAATGTTCTGGTATTTTTTATCTTTTGATAATTATTTAGTTTACATTTTATATCATGTAGGTAATTTATATTTTGTACTTGTTGATATTTATATTGTGTATCGTCTGTGGATAGTGTGATGTTGTTACTTTGTGGATAATTTATATTTTGTATATTTTATTAATTTTTATCTCCATTTATTTATATCTGAGTTTTTGCTGCTTTATTTGAATGAAAAACATTATGCTCTACGATTTGTGGATATTTAGTTATATATTTTTTTAAAATTCCGATTGTGATTACTGTACATTCCGTACGATTATCTTTCCGAAATATAACGTGTTTATATTCAATTTATAATCATCTTTTTTCTGCTTAACTTCTTATTCTGCAAGTTTTGACAGTATTTCCAGCATGTGATTGATAATACATCGGTACGCCAGCAGCGAACTATTCCCAAAGATAGCACAGTACTTCGAAACACCAGCCGAGCAATCTTAACGAAGAAGAATTTATGTCATGTTCTGCCAACGAACCATCCTAATTGACTGTCAGTTATATTTTCTAAATACATACAAAACAGACACGCGTTGTCTAAGAAAACAATATTAGTAACGGACTCACCAAATTGTGGATATCTGTTTATAATGTGGAATAGTATATTATTAACTAATTTTGTAATCAGACATCAACAACTCTATAGCAAAGCGTAGGGATTACTTGGATTAAAACTGTTCTCTTTCACGAAACAAAAAGAGACATTGCATATCGAGGTCGGAATCGACCAGTGTTTATTTCTGGCACTTTAAGCCTGGTTTACGAGTACTGCCAGAATGCTGCTGACAGCGCCTGTGTATACACCGGTGAGTATTTATTTACATCTGTGTTTATGTTTGTCATTTAACTTCATTGTTTAGGCTGTCCATAAATTACATAAATAATTAGGTGGTTGGGTATAAAAATAGATTGTCGGTTGTTGACAAAGAAGGAGTGGAGGAAGTAAGACGAAAGCTGACGTCTACAATACTATTTATACATCAAATAAATTGTTTGAGTTTGAAACAAGGTAGAAAAATAATGCCCAGACCATTCCTTGATGTTTGCATAATTATTTTGCAAAGGAACAATCAAGGGTGGAAGGAGAAGAGCAGGTAGAAATCTCTGGATTAATAATTTTAGAAAGTATTGTGTCTCGCTTGAAAAGCACGCAGATTCCACGCTCCATTAATGCAGCTGGCTCTAGAACAGTTTAGAATATTATTAATGTGTACCGATAATCCAGTGTAGCATATCCATGGGCAGAATTTTACTAGGTGGCGCCCAATTCCTCTCCGAAATGTGGCTTATTGGCACACACTAAACAAGTTCATGTCTGAGTGCAATTACGTGGATGTTAGAGAATTGAAAGAGCAAACACACTTTCCAGCGGGTTATATAGACTATTGGTAGTTCAATGAACCCTGTTGATAATTTTAATTCAATCAAGGAGTTAGACAAGCTGGATATTTTTTTTTTTTGGTGTTAGTTGGTGGGTTTGTCTGTCTAGAGTCAGACATGCCCTTTCAACCGTGGAATGGTTTTCCTCTTGTTATATCGGGGCGTATATTGTGGCCCTGGTGGTTTGACCTGGGGTCTGATCTGCGTGTCCTGATAAGGACACACAAATATTGTGGGATTGGGATATTGTGGGGTGTATTTCTTCCATATATGACTAGAATGCAGAACCCTGGGAGTGAAGCGTGGTGTTATATATAGGAATCAAAAATGTTATCAACCTGAACATTACATGAACATTCAGTAGTTACCACATGCTGAAAGATATACTTAATATGAAACCGGAGCACCTATGAATGTGCTCTCAGTGACATGACGATTACTAACTAGCTATGATGTTCATGTATTTTCCTGATTAAATCAGGGCTGTCCTAAAGTAGCAAGATATTATAGAGGAATCCTTATATAATAATTTGGTCCCGACTGACAACATATTTATCTAATAATAAAAAATATCACGGTATAAAAGGATATACAATGCTGAAGTCGGATGTGTCAGACCGAAAGGCGCAGATATCGCAGAAATGCTGTAAACCATGACACAACGCATTCCGTTCTCTGGACTACATCCTGCTAATCTGCAGGAGTTTGAGAACGAACGCAGAAGAAGAAGAAAGGATATACGATAAAAGACAAACTAATTTGGGATTGCGAAAATTGTTGTTTAATAGGGAAATTTGTTTTACACGTATGCACTTTAGCGGGATTCGGCTGAATTATGATAAAGAATTTACTGACAGCGTTTACTGATTTACTGATCACTAATAACATATTCATGATGTTTTTGTTATTGCTTTTTCTTTTCGTAGTTTATCCTTGTTCTCTTTCATTTCTCAACCTGTTCATACTATTTCATCAGCAACCAGCATGTTTCACAAGAGCTTATATTTATTGATTGATCCGTAGAAACCATTGCACTATATCTTATTCACAGTCCTTAGGTTCCTCCCTATTATTCTAAACTTATTTCTGGGCAAATAATCCAACAAGCAGACATTGTACTGATCAGATTCATACTTCACTTCACAAGGTGTTGCGCATTTATACATTTATTGACCAAATTTCGCCATGACTTCCTGAATTAGTCGCTAATCTTTGCTAGCGGACGGAAAACATGTACACCCAGCGCAAGCTTGAAATTATTCACATGTAAAGGATCGATATATGTTGAATTCCTTTGTTGAAATAATAACATTGAATATATTTTTAAAATGCATGGCATTAGTCGTAGTTTATTGTTTTACATGATAGTAATTTACATTAGCTAGAAGTTATATTTACCATACATGTGTCAGGAAGCCATGCATGTACACTCCACATTTCAGCAAGGAGTTGTTTTATACGAAATCAAGTGAAAACGAATTATTAGCTACTGATCAGTTGAAAGAGATGCAACTCCTATGGGGATGTCCAGAGTGTACCACTATCGATTCAGATAATCAATAATCACAGCTTCTAATCTAAGTTTCAAAACTGTTTTGGTCCGTTGGCCCTTTAGCACAAATTTTATTCCACTGTCCCCTTGAGACCTAAAATTTAAAAAAAAAATTTAAAAAAAACCGCGGTAATTATTCTGCAGAGCACTGACGATTATTTACCTGCATGTCTTGATGTTTTGTCATTTTTGTTTTAATTGGGATCTGGGATCGGTGCTTCAAGATTAGGGTAAGATGATAATTCTGGAATGCCCCCTCCCAACCCTAAAAAGTCAAATTTCCTCAAGCTGCTAAACACATCTCTAGGACTTTCTTTTCCCATCATAACCAGATGACTTTAACTCTCGGCATTGTGCAATACTTGACAAGAAGCTTCCAACTCAGAGAGGGGTTCCCAGCAAGGAGTAATAGTAATACTTTCAAATTACAGCACGACCTCAGATTGCAAGCACCATTTGTTCCGGAAATGTGCTCGTTATTCAAAGCACTACTCGCATATCAGAGTAAATTTCCCCCAAAAAATAAATAGAAACAAAAGACGACTCCTTCCACAATCCAAAAATGCATGTATTTATATAAAAATCGTACGCGGTTATCTTCAGCGTGCCGTAGATCCAAGTAAGGTGTCTCCATTTGTATGTGAGACCAGCCGTTAAGCAACAATAAACTCTCAAGATATAGCATGCCAATATAGTGAGTATTTTCCTAATGTGGTAGATCCACAGTATTCCATCTGTACAACTACGTTTCCCTCTGTGGTTCAGCATCCTATTTGTACAACTATGTTTCCCTTTGTGATTCATCATTCGATCTGTACAACTACGTTTCCCTTTGTGGTTCAGCATTCGATCTGTACAACTACGTTTCCCTTTGTGGTTCAGCATTCGATCTGTACAACTACGTTTCCCTTTGTGGTTCAGCATTCAGAGAACACATCATTGCACAAGACTCTATGCAAACCAGATGAACTCGGAATATCACCATGGCCTTAGATGGCAAAATGTATCTGGTGATGCAAATGAACTATGACTATGGACTAATGGACTATGAACTTGTGGCATAAAAATAGGAAGTTGAAAAACAACTCTATGTAGAATGTAAGAATTCTTCAATTTTTCGGGAGAGGACATATGCAGACAGACATATTAGCCTAACATAAATGATGAGAACCTGGCGCCCCCACCACCCCCCCCCCCCAATTTCTGCATCACCACTTTCAATGACCATGACCCAGAGCTGAATTGATATTAACAACTCTGACGAGAAGTGATGATTAGCAGGGAAGCAAGTCATGACTCAACTCTGACGAGAAGTGATGCTTAGCAGGGAAGCCAGTCATGACTCAACTCTGACGAGAAGTGATGATTAGCAGGGAAGCAAGTCATGACTCAACTCTGACGAGAAGTGATGCTTAGCAGGGAAGCAAGTCATGACTCAACTCTGACGAGAAGTGATGCTTAGCAGGGAAGCAAGACATGACTCAACTCTGACGAGAAGTGATGCTTAGCAGGGAAGCAAGTCATGACTCAACTCTGACGAGAAGTGATGATTAGCAGGGAAGCAAGTCATGACTCAACTCTGACGAGAAGTGATGCTTAGCAGGGAAGCCAGTCATGACTCAACTCTGACGAGAAGTGATGATTAGCAGGGAAGCAAGTCATGACTCAACTCTGACGAGAAGTGATGATTAGCAGGGAAGGAAGCCATGACTCAACTCTGACGAGAAGTGATGCTTAGCAGGGAAGCCAGTCATGATTCAACTCTGCATGTTGAGAAAAGACAGAACAGCCACAAAACCCCTAGAGTTTACCTCCAGTGAGTAGAAAACTTCTTTTCAAATCATTGGACATCACTGAGAGTTCTAGTCTTCTGGTGCAAACATCTGAGAGTTATAGTCTTCTGGTGCACACCACTGAGAGTTTTAGTCTTCTGGTGCACACCACTGAGAGTTTTAGTCTTCTGGTGCACACACCTGAGATTTCTAGTCTTCTGGTGCACATAACTGAGATTTGTAGTCTTCTGGTGCACACCACTGAGAGTTGTAGTCTTCTGGTGCACACCACTGAGAGTTTTAGTCTTCTGGTGCACACCACTGAGAGTTTTAGTCTTCTGGTGCACACAACTGAGATTTCTAGTCTTCTGGTGCACACATCTGAGAGTTATAGTCTTCTGGTGCACACCACTGAGAGTTTTAGTCTTCTGGTGCACACAACTGAGATTTCTAGTCTTCTGGCGCACACAACTGAGATTTCTAGTCTTGTGGTGCACACACCTGAGAGTTGTAGTCTTCTGGTGTACACCACTGAGAGTTCTAATCTTCAGAATATAAAATAAAGCTCGTGAGGAAACACTCGATTGTATATAGGAGACAAGAACTAATCGCTCGTAATGCCTAGTCATCCAAACAAACACACAATTCATACATTTATTATGTATGTGTGTTATTTAAATGTTGTGTAAATTGTTGTTGTAGCCACCAATAACAGCCACTATAGTTTTCCGATATGTCGATGTGGTCCTGAAATGAAAGGCTCAACCGGGATTGCGATCGAAGGCAGTAAAAATAAAGTTAATTTCGACGGCAGCCTGAAAGCAACATCCAAACCGGGAAAAAAATGGCGGACACAATGTTGTTAACACTGACGCAACCAACCAAGCACAACCGTTTATGTGAATTACGTTTGCGACTATGTCGTGTGGAATATTCTTCAACAAGACCGACCAGAAGTTTATGTGCGCAAACCCAACTAATGCTCAAAGTACAGATTTGAAATTTTAATATTTGTTACCCGAACTATAAAGAATGAATGCTTTTACACATCATCATCATCAATTTCATTTAGCGATGAAGTTAGCGCATAGGTTAGAGGTCAGATCTCTCCAATTCTGTCTGTTCAAAGCTATTCTGTGTAGTTCTTGAATAGTATTAATATTGTTTGTTTTACTTTCTCTAAGTATTGTTCTTCTGAGTGTATCTTTTGGTCTACATCTAGCACTTTTGCCTCTACGTGTCCATTCAAGATATTATTGGTATATTCTGTTGATGTCTTGAGCGTATTCTGTTGATGTCTTGAGCGTATTCTGTTGATGTCTTGAGCGTATTCTGTTGATGTCTTGAGCGTATTCTGTTGATGTCTTGAGCGTATTCTGTTGATGTCATATTACACATTCGCACACTAAAACGCTCTTGGTGTTGTTGAACGGGAATACCCAAATAAATATATAGCCAATAACTTGCAAAATTCATCCACTTATCCGTAAAACACATTAATGAGACACAATTCTCTTTCCAAAAATATCTTGCAGGGAAAAGTTGAGGGTTTAAAAAGAAGAAAATGTAAGAGGAAAGTATGGACTGGTAATATTAAAGATTGCCACATGTTTAAGATTCTCCACTCTCAAAGACCTAATAACAGATATGCATGGCGAAATTTTGTGTTAATGTTTCTACAGTGACACACCTACGACCCTGACGGGTTATGGGTTTGATGATGATGATGATGAAAACAAATTAAAACATCCATTGAGTTTTACATGTCGATTAATTTGTAGACACATCTACTATTGATAATCGAAAAACACGAAGTCGTCGCTTTTTTTTTTTAATGATTACTGATGCGTAGAAGAACTGAATATTTATATGATTACCCCAGTACAGTGATGCTGATTCTTCTTAATCAAGAATCAAATTAAAATCTTGAGAGTTTGAATGGGTAATCGAGTTTTTGATATATACAATATATAACAATATATAAATAATATACAATTAGAAGAGAGTGGTCAGAGTTGATTGTGAGGTGTTCGTGAATAAACTCAATTTGTAAGGAGGTATTGAAGGAGATCAACATTATAATAATGTTACGTGACAAGATGAGACCTTCCATGTTTATTGTCACTATATACGAGATGAAACTGTCTATATTGTCGATATATACGAGATGAGGAAGTTTGGAACACTGTCAGACAGTTGATGAAAGTTTTAGGACAATTCTGGGTCATCTATGCATTGTGGTTAGTAAGCAGTGGAACTAACACATACCGATCGATCGAATATTCTGGGGATCAATAATCCCCTATGCGAGCTTTCACGGCACATGATGATTCGATTATGGTGCTCCCGCACTTATTACTACCACTTATAAGTTGGTGGTGCTCACAATCTTGAACTTATTGAGAGCGCTTGATTTACACAAATCACAGTCGGTCATGCAGTTCAATGGGCACACTTTAGGTCGATGGAATAAATGCATTCACGAGCACAAACGCACATTTGTATCTTCTCACGCATGACTTAATTATATTTACGCTCCAGAAAATTTGCACTAGTTATTTTTCTTTCGTTGTTTCCTAGAGGAAAATAATGTATTGTTTCTTGTTTCCTGCAACTAATTTCTTCTCGGTAGAAATTTTGAGGATCTTCCTGAGGTAATTGTTAAACCGTTCGTCTTCTGCTGAAGAGGCCACGGATCTAATCCGGCTCGTGACTCCGAGTTTACAAAGTGATTTTTTTCCGTAGATATCTAGGGATTATTACTTGAAGCTACATTGAGTTATGGTCTATTTAGTGGTACTATCAGCAGGCTGCGTCTCTCTTTGCTGAGAGGGTCTACGCACATATAGGTAAACTCTATTACACCGAAAATTCTTTACACCGTTTGAACCATTTTGATCTTATTTTTAACCAATTGCTTCTGCGTGGCACAGAATTGAAGGAATATGGGGCTCGGTATTCAGCAAGAATCTTCATAACATGAGGCTCGGTATTCAGCAAGAATCTTCATAACATGAGGCTCGGTATTCAGCAAGAACCAGTCATAACATGAGGCTCGGCATTCAGCAAGAATATGTCATAACATGGGGCTCGGTAATCAGCAAGAATAGGTCATAACATGAGGCTCGGCATTCAGCAAGAATAGGTCATAACATGGGGCTCGGTAATCAGCAAGAATAGGTCATAACATGAGGCTCGGCATTCAGCAAGAATAGGTCATAACATGAGGCTCGGCATTCAGCAAGAATATGTCATAACATGGGACTCGGTATTAAGCAAGAATATGTCATAACATGAGGCTCGGCATTCAGCAAGAATATGTCATAACATGGGACTCGGTATTAAGCAAGAATATGTCATAACATGGGACTCGGTATTAAGCAAGAATATGTCATAACATGGGGCTCGGTAATCAGCAAGAATAGGTCATAACATGGGGCTCGGTAATCAGCAAGAATAGGTCATAACATGAGGCTCGGTAATCAGCAAGAATAGGTCATAACATGAGGCTCGGTAATCAGCAAGAACCAGTTATAACATGAGGCTCTCAGCAAATAAGTTGTTGATCTACCGGAGTCTGTCTGCTTCAATGGGTGCATGAAACTAGGACACAATCTGAAAAATATGCTATAAATAAATTGTATCAGACAACAAAATAAAAAATAGAAACTTCAAGCTTCAATTTTGATCCTGGAATGTCCTAACCATGTGTCCAGGATAGTCCACAGACATAATGATATTGACTTCTTTCTCTCTGTTCGCTTTATGCCCTATTATGCCGGCCATGCCGTGCGGTGTCATGGGTAGAAGAGTTCGCATGAGATGGCTTTTTTGTGAGCTTCATATATGTTTGTTTTCGTTCACTCTTTTAGTTCTGTAATCCATCGATTGTAAGATCTCCACCTGAACTTGTATCCATCGTGTCTTTGTAGTAATGCTTTTTGAGGGGTCACTGATAGTAGTCTGGAAGCATGCGAAAACCACTTAATATGTTGTATTCTGATGTAATCCAGAAAAGGCTTTGTGTTTTTTAGTCTTCTGATGTTTTTATTTCTTATTCTGTCTCTTATTGTTACTTCAAGCATTCGTTGTAGATAAGTCATTTCTGTTGTAACAAGTTTTCTTTTGGATTCTGGTGTTAGTGTCCACGTTTGACATTGGTAGCATAGTGATGGTATGATAATCGTTTTATATAGTGCAGTTTTGGTGTTTGTGCTCACATATTTGTTTCTTGAAAATAGGAGACATTTGCCTCAAGATCTGGTATGCTATGTTGAATCAATGTTGGATTTCTTTGGTGTTTTCTCCCATTCGACGATATGATGTTTCCATGATAAGTGAATTCTTTCACTTGTTTAAGTTATTGATAATCGATTATAATAGTGATGTTACTTTCTGTTAATGATATTGACGACGTGAGAAAAGTTCTTGTTATGGATGCTACACTCAATCGTCTTAACATAGATATTGATAACCTGCAGGAGACACATTTCGTTGAGGATGGGTCACTTAGAGGAAGGAACTACACCTTCTTCTGTAAGAGCAGAGGAAAAGATGAAACCTCGCAGCATGGAGTGGACTCTGCTGTTAAAAATTCACTGTTGGGTACTATTGAGACCCTAATTCGTGGATAAGAAAGAATGTTAACATTGAGAATGAAGACTTTAAGTGAATTTGTCACACTTATCACTGCCTATGCATCAAAACTGACCTAATATGTCAAGGGTGCCGTCTATGAGATTCTGGACAATAATATGAAAAATATTCCTAATTCTTCTTCTTCTTCAGCGTTCATTCTCAAACTCTTATTGGATCTCTCCTGTAGCAGGATCATGATCCATTCTAGATTTCCAGCAGGATATGGTCCAGAGAATGGAAATGCGTTGTATCGCCTATTTATTTTCGTCAATGGCCCGACACATCCGTCTTCGGCGGTATTAACAATTAAAAAAATTTCATTTACATACTAGATGATATTAACGCACTGGTGGGACTGGACTCAAAATCATGGCCGCTCTGTCTTGAGAAACAATGTTGGGCCTATGAATGAAAATGGACGGACATTATTGGAAATTTGCACCAGAAATACCTCAATCGGGAACTTATTAAACAGCCTTCGTTTTTCCATATTTCGTCCCGTTAATTTTTAGATGTATTTCAGCCATTCTATTATGAAAGAGTTCTTCTGCTTGGTTCATTCTCAAATCCTTGAAGGTTATTAGGGTGTAGGTCTGGGGAACGGAAAGTCATATTCCATTGTTTGCAGCTTGACTGCAATATCTGCACATTTAAGCCCCATACATCAAAATTAATCACAGCATCTGAGTCACTCTATGAAATGAGTAATGTCATCTACCAGATATCATGAGACACGCATGGCTGGTCACATAGTTGTCATTCTTCGCTACCGTTTGGGCATTTGTAATACTCGGGCTTAAACGAGTTTAAATTTGGATCAAAATCTCATTTTGGTGATGCGCTCTAGTCATCCCATGAACCAGAATATGTCCACCTTGGTTATACGGGTATGAATCGATGAAACTATACAAATGTCAGTAACCGTAACTGTTGGGGTGTTCAAGTTAAGAAAAATGAACTATTCGTTCAAGTATTTTAACACCTCTTCTAATTCTTTAATATTAAAAAAATGACACCCCCTCCCCTCCAATCAATCAATTTCATTATAACAATGTAAAAAACATAAAATCCCGTTTTTTATTTTGATGGTAGGGGTAGTGTTTCCACCTAAAATTGAGGGAGTGTGTTAGTTACAATAATTAACGACATATTCAAGCTACACACGCTTCCCCTGCATTAAAAAAAACCCCCTATTCTTGCCGATCTTTGTATGAAAAGGGGTAGGGACGGTGACAATTGTATTTTGGTGACCTTGGATGCCTTGAACGATGAAAACTGCATGAGACAGTGTCTAGGATTGAAAACTGCATGAGACAGTGTCTAGGATTGAAAACTGCATGAGACAGTGGCTAGGAATATTGGATATCACATCTGTCTTTATTTGAAGAGAACCAGAACTTGGTTTAGTCGCGTGAATCAGAACGGGCTCTCTTTATGCCGGGCTTGGGCAGCGAGTCATTCCTTCTTTGTTATCCCGCGTAAAGGACAGACTAATTGATCGCGTGTGCTAGAGTTTCAGTTAGAATTTTGTTTTGTGTTCAGCGGTTTGTGATTTGGAAGGTTTTATTTTGCTCTCAAGTGAAGTGAATTTCCGTCTTCACGATACAGTTCATTTATCCGTCCTCATGGTTTGCTCAGTATTTTTACAGGTAAGCTACAAGCTTAATATATTAGACCAGGTGTGTTATCACATCTTTGTGTTAAATCTCTCCTAGCAGTGTCGCACTACCCATCCCGTGCTCAAGTCCCGATTCAGTATTAGCAAACACAGAAGACATGTGTTTTCTATACTGTAGTGCCTGCCGATGTAGCAAACATTGAACTATAGACCACACCTCATATTGAATTGATTGTAGTGTAATACCATGTCATAGGCATATGCAATGTGAATCACAGTTACATGTAACCCTTAGTAGCTTCGCCTACCGCTTCGCAGTTGAGACTACTGTATTATATTAGTCTCAGTGTACTAGTATAGTGTACATTTTTCTCACAATTTCTAAATTCAAGTTTTTGACAGATTAGTACACATTGACTATTAAAATGCAACATGGGATCTCGCATAAATGTATGGCTAGACTTACCACATAGTAATTTAAATAGACATACACATAAACGTGTTCTTACTAACACGTACAACATTCTTATAAACGTGTAGCAGCAGTACAACATTTTTTCATAAGACTAAGTCTAGATACACATGTTCTCATAAACAAGACATTCTCTTTCTTATGAGAATAGATATGCGCCTACACATTTTCTCATAAACAATTCATTTTCTCTTTAAAAAAAACACATTTTTTTCTTAAGATAGATCCACATTTTCTCACAAACTATCAATTTTCGGCGTACCCAATTTTCCCATAAGACTAGATACACATTTTCTCAAAGACTAGAGGGAAAGACCACTCAAGAGAGAGCATGCCTGACTGTGGCATGGAAGAACATTGGTATTGAAAATTACTGACATCACATGAAACAGAAAGCCGTGGAAAGGCATGATAACAAACGACCTGGGCAAATTAATTGACAGCACACGAAACTAAAGGTTATGAAAAGACATGATAATGAAGGCCACAAGGCATCTACCAAATGATTAACAACACACGAAACAGAAGGATGTGGAAAGACATGGTATAACCAATGCTACACGGTATGGGCCACATTATTGACGACAGCACACGAAACAAAAGGCCGTGTAAAGACATGATAACCAACGCGACACTGCATAGACAAATGAATGAAAGGACACGAAATAGAAAGGCCAGTGGAAAGACATCATGTGTGTTCGTCCATCACAAGTGATGATGACCATTTGTTACATCCACTTCTGAAAAATCCAGTTAGAATTATGTCCATGCCTAATAGTTTGTAAATGGCTTATAAGCGCTATTCAAGCAAAGACATCATAATCAACACCACACTGCGTGGACCATAAAAAGAAGACTGCAGACATTTTTTATTTTCCACACGATTTTCACAGGCACATGTCAACATTTTCAATTTTCTCATAAACATGTAGACATAAAAAACTATCTTATAGATACTTGGCATATAGACAAAATATATTCAGTAGTTACTAGATTACTGGATCACAGGGATATAATGAACATATTGCATTTATTATATTCTCACTTGGTCTAATTCAATGATCGATATTTTATGTCTGTTAGCATAATCATTGTCATTGAACATCATACATGGGCAAGTAACACTTTCCTATATGCGCTTGTAGCTACTTTCGTATCTGGTCATTCGGGTGTTCTGGGCTTTGGGAGAGCAGATGGCTGGCGAGTTTTTTCACTTTCAAGCCGTAAAACATTGCATGGGGCTGATATACTGAATTTCTTGCAAGTAACAGTACGGGTAAACAAGGATGAGTAGGGTGATGATTTCTATTTCATGTTCAGAATAAAGGAGTAGGTCTTGAGATGTGACATGGCCATAAATAAGCGTTTATTGCTTGGATAAAAGCTTTACAATTAGAGAACTAGAACTTCTAGTCGTCGCAAGGCAAAGAATTGTTGGCGCATATGTGTGAAATAATAATAATTTACTGATAATTAACGATAACTATCCGAAAGCAATGTTAAATGTGAATTTTCAATTTCTTCACATTAATGTCGCCTCCCTACTGAATCACATCAAGTGTTTGTCATATGCTTGATCGTGGATAGTAACATTCTTTACTCACGTGTTTATGTTATGTTCTTGATAAAGACTGTTTGGTCGAAAAAACGATTTGTGTGTTTTCCTGCCTGTTTCCAGTGATAAGCAAAACTTCATTACCTTGTTTTCTATATTCGCTTGTACTTACGCCTACTGCTTATTTCTTGAACTCTCTGCTTCCCCCAGTATAAACCTATGATTACTGTTTTCAATGTTCGCTGTCGTTGTCCAAGTTTGAAAATCATGTTTGAAAACATGGACAACGACAGCGCAAGACAAACGTAAACTTGTGAGAGCTGAAATGGCATGCTTACGCGGAATCCTAGGAATTTTGTTAAGAGACAAAGTGAGAAATGGGGACATCCGACAAAAAACCGGCACTACCCAAATCTTAGAATACATCAAGAGACAACAGATCAAATGGTTTGCACACATCTGCAGACTGCCATCAGACAGCATACCACAGCAAGCTATGCTACACACATACAGCGAAGGCAGACCTAGAGGCCGACCACGAAGATGATGGACCGCCAAAATAAAAGAGGCGGCAAATTCCACAATACATGCATACTCAGCACACAAGAGGGCCGTTTCCAGAAAACACTTCTACCCCTGACGCCGAAAGGCAACAAAGGGTTTCAGCGAATAGATAGATAGAATGTTCAACTGTGTTTACGCCTACTAGTTATTCCTGTCTTCTCTGCTTCTCTCAGCATATGATTGCTGTTTTCTTAAATAATTTCTGTTATCACATTTCCTACGTTCGTTTTCAAACTTCTCTTTCGAAGAATGTTGTCCATGAAACAGGAAGTACTTCCATGGTTTGTATCGTAAATTCCACGGCCGTAGATAAGAGTACCTTAAGGTGAGAGATTTAACTAAAAGGGAATGGTTAAAAAAAGGTCATTCGTCCATTTTGGTGAGTGAATTTAACTGTTTTTGTGTGTAAATTTAACGGGAAATTTTAAGACCTTTTTTTAAAAAAAAATCGTTAAAGGAGTTTTTAATCGGACTTTTGGTTACGTTCCTGGTGCTAAAAGTCATGTTAGATTCGTTTTGCGAGGGGTTGGGGGGCAAACAAATTCCACCTTATCTACGGGTCTGGTGGCTTCGATAAATACGCCTCTTGCCCCGAGAGATATTGCTACATCACGTCTTTTTCGTGACTTCTACTTCTACGTTGGATGAGACAACCAACTTCACTTCCAAATCTCCTTAGTCTTGTAGGATATGCATGACATGTCACAGTAGTGTTGTTATTTACTCTGCATTTGTAATTATGGGCAGATTATTCTTGTCTGGTACATTGTGAAAGCCAAGTAGGCTAACTGCAACTAGGCTAACTGCAACTAGGCTAACTGCAACTAGGCTAACTGCAACTAGGCTAATTGCACGTAGGTATGTACAAGTTTACTTAGTTTCTACTTCACCTGGGAATACTGTAACGAGACGTTTCGGCAGTAACAAGACCTCTGTCCAGAATTAATTAGGACTTCATTCGTTATGTTTTTGATTATTGTCGTGGTTTTCTTTGATCACTATTTATATTCTTGGAGTTTTATGTCAAAGATAGACAACGAAAAAAAAACCAACGAAATTCACGGAAATAATGAAAATCGGTCTTTCAGGTCGTGTTTACATTTTCTATGCGCAGGTCTGTATACACTGGGGATCAGACTTGACTAGCGAGCTCGGGTGTTTCACCACATTCATGTCTGGACATACTGTAGCGAGCTAAGGGTATTTCACCACATTCATGTCTGAAAATATTGTAGCGAGCTGGGGGTGTTTCACCACATTCATGTCTGGAAATACTGTAGCGAGCTTGGGTGTTTCACCACATTCATGTCTTGAAATACTGTAGCGAGCTGGGGGTGTTTCACCACATTCATGTCTGAAAATACTGTAGCGAGCTGGGGTGTTTCACCACATTCATGTCTGGAAATACTGTAGCGAGCTTGGGTGTTTCACCACATTCATGTCTTGAAATACTGTAGCGAGCTGGGAGTGTTTCACCACATTCATGTCTGGAAATACTGTAACGAGCTGGGGCCTTTCACCACATTCATGCCTGGAAATACTATAGAGAGCTGGGGGTGTTTCACACATTCATGTCTGGAAATACTATAGCGTATTGTGGTTACACCTAGCTCTTCCCCAAAATAGTCATTCTCGTTGATGACAAACAGCATCACTTAACTTTGCTGATCCGACTATTTCCATGCTTTTAATTGGCTGTTACACAAAGTATTCGCAAAGTGACCAGTCACCAGCCGAATCAGCCAAGGTAAGTGGTATTATTTGGGATCAGTGTGCAGGACTATTATGGAGAAAGGCTTGGTTTCAAGGATGTGTGTTGCACTACATGGAATGTTGTCAGCAAGTTGGGTACTGGGGTTTAAAAAGCTTTCTTTACCAGGAGACAACTTAATAGAAGGTTATTGGTTCTTCATTTTTAAGGGGTACACTTACAATAGAACATACCGCCATTGTTATTTTTCCTTGTGTTACCACCATGTGCACACTTCATATTAACCATTCCTACACTCCAGGAACGATCAAGGTTGTCAAATTAATCCTTTGAATAGTCCTGGAATGATAGTGCTCATGATTGCTAAATTAACCATTCTTGCAGCCCAGGAGTATAGTACTCGTGGTTTCTAAATGAATCTTTTTTTTTTTACAGTCCAAAGTGCATTTTATTCAAATGTCATACCAAGCCCGTAGATAAATAAGAAAGGGGGTTGGGTAGTCTTGGGTAGTCTACTCTCATCTATAGGAAATCATATGACTTTTATTACTAAGAATTTGGCAAAAAAAATTCGGCTAGACACACAAACACAGACACTCATACCAACATACCAACCAAATACATATCAAACCCCCCCCCCCCTCCCCAATTTCATCCACCCACTAAAATATTACTAAATGTAAACCACAAATATCATGGAAATGCAGCAATCAATTGAAGCCCGAAAATTGGCGGAAAACTTTAAATACAATTACCGGTAAATCCAACCTTCACTGAAGACGCAACTACGGCTCCGTATCCAGCTTCATATGTGTGCATACTTCAAAAAATTAGGAAGCCGCGTAGTGCAGTGATTAGCGAAATGTTTTTCAGATCGCAACGGCTCCCGGGTCGACCCAGCCTTAAATGGGTATCGGATTAATCCGGGAATTAAATACTGCGAGGGAGAGGAGATGGCTACCGCCCTCATTTGCAGAGCCTGTGAAGTGTTAGATCGCTATCATCTCACATCTCTACGGCAATAAATGCTATGGGTTACTTTACTTTTTTATACTTCAAATTAAATCTTAGAATAGTCCAGGAGCGATCTTGGTTGCTTAATTAATCATTCGTACAATCCCTGGTGTGGTGGTTAAGTCGTTTGCTTTGGTGCTATAGAGTGCGCGGGTTCGAATCACGATCTTGTTTATAAAGTGGATTTTTTGTCTCTCCATGGGAATTATCGCGGGATGCTACGGGTCACGTGCAATTAATGGCAGGGGCGTGTCGCTTCATTTAGAGAGACTGATCTGAGTACATATGGGATAACCAGAGAACAGTGAAGTCAATTATTACACCATTTGAGCCCATTTGAACAAAAAACTTACCAAGAATTTGCTTTTCAACAAATTCTTAACCATTTTCAAATATATGTGTTCTGAAATACGATTTGAAGAAATATCAGACAGAACAAATGTGTAGTTGTTTTGTGTATGCAGTATGTATTTTCTTCTGTTGCATGATATGGAGTTTCCTTAAATTACGTCAACACTTTTTTGGCAATACTTGACCCTCCCTCTTGTCTAAAACAACTTGTCAAGAATCCAGTTATTCAGGAAATTCCCCTGCTTTATTATCTTAATTTTGTTGACGCAATCTTTGTAAAACGATTCCCCCCCCCCCCCATCCCTTCCCAATGGTTAGCGTAATATATCGACAACTCCTGTATGATTCTAAATTGTGATCTCGTAGTCTGAACTCAACCTCGCGAGTAAAATGGACAAGAATGTATAAATATACTCATTATTAACAATTGTCACAGAATTTTGGAAAGTAACCAAAAGAAATAATTTAAAGAGAAAAATTATTATATTTATTGTTAATGGTTGCTGATTCAGCGGTCTATGGGTTCACGACCTTAAATAACACATATACTTTGAGTCCTTGACCTAGAACATGCATTGTCGTCTGCTCACTGCGTCTACTGAATTCGTTGCACACTTGACAAGGGCTACAAACGATACAGTTTTGTATTCATATTTGTACAGTTGTTTCCCATTGTATGTATCCTGTATTTGATCCTGCTCAAAGGGTTTTTAGGGACCCAGATGATAATGGATGGGATGACATAAACAGAGAACTTTGGGTAATAATACGTTTAAAGAATGACTGGATATAGTTTATACATAATTGTACATGATTGTTCTATGTGCACGCTTCATGTTGCGGTAAACTAAAGAATCATCATCGAAGGTTGGCAGCAGCAGACCTCGAGCATCCTCTGTCTCTTGCCTCGTGGTGCACTCTGCTAGACAATATAGACTGTAACCTGTCCGTCTCGTGATGTATCTCTCCGACTTGTGTCACTGTGTACCTTTTTCTTGCCTACCTTCAGCGTTATACCCTCAAGTAAGATCTTCAACAAAGTGTCATGTCTTTTAATATGTCGAAAATACTTTGTTTAATACTTTATTTTCTGCAATAATTCTCTCTTTATACGAAGTGTTATTAAAATATCTTTGTTTGTTTTATTCTCTTTCAATGAAGTTCTCCATATTTTTCTGTATATATACACATCTCAAGACATCATTTCTATCTAAATTACCCCTTGTAATTACCTAAATTACCATTACAATGTTTGTTCATTGTCCATGTTTCTGAGCCATATATTAATATAGAATAGATTTTATAATTCTAAATTTTGGCTTGTTTGTAATTTGTTTAGATATCAAACTAAATAATATATAAGTATACAAGTTTGAGTGGTGGTATCCTTGTTTGACTTGGGTGATGAATTAACATTGCAACTAATTTTATTTTTTTTCAATTTTAACAAAGTTATGTTTTTTTTAAAGTTAAGAAATGGGTGTACAGACTCACTTTCAGCTATGTGTTTGTACAAATTGGTTCCTTAACTTTTTATCAATTTTAACGAAGTTAAGAAAAAGGGTGTACAGTATATTCACCTGTCATTCATCTCGTATATGCCAATCATTCTCTACGGAGTCACATAGACACCCAGGGAGTCCTCGTCCTCTTGTTTGGGCCATGAAAAATACAATGAAGAGAGAGAGAGAGAGGGACGAGGCGACTCTAGGGTCAATGAAAGAACGTTATCTGAAAATACTTAGACAATCATTCATTTTCCTTTAGCGCTGAAGTTGGCGGATAGGGCAGAGGTCAGATCTCTCCAATTCTGTCTGTTAAAAGCTATTCTGTGCAGTTTTTTAATAGTATGAATATTGTTTGTATTAATTTCTCTAAGTATTGTTCTTCTGAGTGTTTCCTTTGGTCTACCTCTTCTGCCTGTTGGTATCCACGCAATGCATTGGTGGTGTATTCTGTTATTGCATGATCGTATAACATGTCCGATGTAGGATCAACGGTGTTTTCTAATAACATCTGTAATGTAGTTTTGATGTGTTTCCTCTCTGATATTTTCGTTTTTTTTTTAATTCGCTCTAGTGGGTGTTAGTTATCATACGAAGGCATTTGTTTTCGAAACTCAATAGTTTCTTTTCTGAATATAATGAACTTTTCCATCACTCGCATCCATATGACAGCACTGGAATGACGCAGGAAATAAATAAGCGCATTTTCGTGAATGTGCTGGTTGACTTTGACCTCCAGATATTAGACAATATATGAAAAGCACTTGATGCTAATGCAATGCTATGTATAATTTCTCTCATGACATCGTCGTCGAGTGTTAATTTGCTTCCTAGATAGGAAAATGGGTGTACCTTTTGTTGTCCATTTAATTAATTGTGTTAGGTGAACTGGTAAAGTCCATAGTTTAAAAAACCCAACTAAATCGTGACTTTCATCAATATTTTGAGGAGTGACTGTTGACAATATACGACTTATTGGTTAATGGAAAAACAGTCTTCTAAAATGAATCATATTTGTTACAGTTGACAGGAATTAAACCAGGTCCGTTCTAGCGGCACCGGATCGCCTTGCAACGCAAGTAAACAGGTTTTCCGCACTTGACCAGCTACGATTGGTGTGTTCGAAATGTTTGATTACATAGGTTGAATGTCTTGACGAGATCACATCTTTTATGGAGGATGTGGTTAGTCAAGTACATAATTATTTTAAGAATTATTTTCATATATCCTCATGCTTCCTTAATAAGAGAGTGGCAGCTGCAAGTGATTATGGGTTCTAGTGACTTGAGTTGATGATTTATTATGGGAATGTTCATCCAGAAATAAGAGCTTCTTTTTTTTAGCGGTGAACTACATTAGAACAATGACAGCATATAGCAATTGTAAGGGCTGGTTCTTAATGTTCGGAACCTGATCCTAGAACTGCATCTCAGCAATCGACTCTATTTGAGTACTAGGTGTCATTTTAATGCGAGATTTGAGTACTAGGTTTCATTTCAAGGCGAGATTTGAGTACTAGGTTTCATTTCAAGGCGAGATTTGAGGACCAGGTTTCATTTCAAGGCGAGATTTCAGTACTAGGTTTCATTTCAAGGCGAGATGTGAGTACTAGGTTTCATTTCAAGGCGAGATGTGAGTACTAGGTTTCATTTCAAGGCGAGATGTGAGTACTAGGTTTCATTTCAAGGCGAGATGTGAGTACTAGGTTTCATTTCAAGGCGAGATGTGAGTACTAGGTTTCATTTCAAGGCGAGATGTGAGTACTAGGTTTCATTTCAAGGCGAGATGTGAGTACTAGGTTTAATTTCAAGGCGAGAGAGTTAGAGACCTATATGAAAGTAAATTCAAACAAATCTGTGATTTATCATGAAAAAAACAACCGTTTATCAAAACGCTTATTCAGCTTCCTTTTTCACAGACAACCACAGCTATGTCTTCTCTTCGAGGCACGTTTTCTACCCCATCCTCTTCTTGGACCAGATAATCACTACCTTGTTTTCCCTTTCTAAAACTAATGGACATTGGTTTCATTCTCACAGTCTAGGATGGTCATATTGAATTTTCTTCCTTCCTCAATTTCTCTCTCTATCTCTGCGTGTGTGCTTGGAGACAATTGAAAGTATTACTAAATAATTGAAGAGGTTGAAAAGGTATAGAAGATTGACTTTATTCTGGTAGCACTTTGCGTGCTTCGTCCCTCTCAGCAAAGTGGCCGCTCTGCTTGCAGGGGAGTACTACCCATAACAGGCAACTCCGTAACTTAAGCGATAATAAGTAATGATATCTGAAAAAAAACCACTTTGTAAACTAGACGTATCAAGCGGAATTCCAATAACAACTTCTTAGTAAAAAAGTAAACGGCTTAATCATTACGACAGGAGAAGTAAAAAAAACATCTCCTTACTCTTCCTTATTTTTTAAGATGGGAAATGAAAATTTGCTTACTTTTCAGCCTCTACGAAGGTCAGAATCAGCTCGAAGGTCGAGATCAATGTATTTCGTTCCCTCTATCTTCCCATAAAAGTGTATTTTTTCACCCTCATTGGAAGACAAAAAATCAATTTGCACCGTTTTTTCCGTCAACAAAAATACACGGTCTTCTAAACTGCTCGCAGTCATTTTAAAAACGGCACGTTTCATTGCTCTGAGATAAACACGGTGAGCACGTGTTTATCTTTTGACAACTCCATACTTGCGTGCAGTGCCCTCTTGCCACTGTGAGTCATAGGATTGATGATACAATACACACTGTTCTTTCTCACACCAAGCGTGTTTCCGTTCAGCAAGCGTGTTCAGCGTGTGTAGTTTCGTACGAAAGCGTTGAGCTTGCCAGCTGAGTTTACAATAAGGAATGTTGTGATAACTGTTAGTGTTCTTTCCATTTTATATACAACTTGTTGGTGTGCAGAAATAGTGATAAATCATGTATTGTACACTATCTCTTTATTTATTTTGTTTGCTTCTTCTGTGTACACAGACAAGTCCTATGGATGAACTCCACCCTTGTCTGAAGGTCTTCTTTATCTCCATTTATCTTTGTTGCGCATCTCTTTCAAACAGTCAGTCCCTCTCACAAAAGGATGAACTTCTGCCTAGGCAGTAACCTAGGGCTCCAACCTCGAAGGTGGTCCCCGCTAAGGGACGAAATGGTACAAATCGTGAGGACAGAACCGGGAAATAATGTCAATTACCAGAGAGAGAGAGAGAGAGAGAGAGACAGAGAGAGAGAGAGAGCCCGACTCAGTTTAGTGCTTATGAGCTTTGGATCTTTAAGTCCTATCCTGTTCACAATCTATAACTCTAAAACACGCACACAACAGCGGACACCCTCTCTATTTTACATACTCGATACCACTCCTACGTTTTACACACTCCCGATATACACACGTTTACATGCTCACTTGCACACGCTCACACTTTCACTCTCATAGTCACACATATTTGCTAACATACACTTTAAATCAACATCATGTTTTCACACCTATAACATACACTCCTCAGACAAACTCATATTTGCACATGGTCACCTCTCACACCTTCTATGACACACACTTTATCCTTTTATAACTCACAAGCTCTCACATGTTCACTTTCACACACGCTCTCAAAATTATATTTGATCACTCTCACACATTCTATTACTCACACATCTTTCACACGCCCACTCTCATACTATAACTGCATACTCCTCGCATTCAGAAACACCACACATTCAATGTCACAATACACACTCAGTCTCGTTCACACCCTCAACACCGCCTCATACTCTCACCACTACTAGCACTCCATGAGTATCCATTGATTTCAGCTTCATAATATCTACAACTATTATTTACTCCCTAATATTCATATATCACCGCGTTATTACGGGCTGGTGTAGTCAGCAGAAAATAATGATCATTCCATTGTTTACAAAATACTGCATAGTTTTACAAGAAAAAATATCATTATTTATCATTGTCTGAGATATAAATGTACACATTCATCTTTGTAATAGAGAGGTACAGATCACGTCTCGGACGGACATTGTACCGTGTTCAACACACCCGCAGGCATTTTGTGCATCTGGGCCGTTAATTTAGCAATGGCGCCATGATTGAAAGTATTTATAGTTCTTAGAAAGTCACTGTAGACAAATGTTGCATGATTGATAGATGGTTGCTGATCCAGCGGTCCAAGGGCTCATGCCCTTTGACCCACATAGATAGATAAGTCACGCATGTGGTTGAGTCTATGGGTCTCACCAATGGCCCACTAGACAAACCGCCCTTGCAACAGAAAACCTTAGTAGAGGACATGCCGTTATATTCAGGTTATCTTCTTAGAGAAGCTTCATGGCACGCCATCTATACAATTTTGCTTTTATTTTGTTGTTGAAATGGGTGTCATGTTTACCTGAATATATATGCACCCTCTGTGGTTGGGAGGGAGCCAGAGATGTACTGTGCAGCACTAGGGAGGAGGAAACTGACAGCACTGTTTTTTCCTATGGCTGAAACCCATCATAGAGGCACAGTGACTCGGGACGTGACAATCCTTTTGACTTGAACATTTAGTTGCGTGCCTGGAGTAATAGAGAAGTTCGGCATAACCAGTAGTCAATTGGTGGTGGGGAATGAGCACAGTGAACCCTATCTTGGCTACAGTGGCTAGGAGCAGTATATAGGTTGAAACCTACTTTCCTGGAGGTGTGATAGTTATTCTCTGGCTCTATCCCGGGTGGGTCGATAATCCACAGACTTCCTAGCAATATAATGCCATTTAACGGCATAAGGTCAAAGGGCATGAGCCCATGGACCGCTAGATCAGCAACCAACCAACCAACCAACCAACCAACCAACCAACCAACCAACCAACCAACCAACCAACCAACCAACCAACCAACCAACCAACCAACCAACCATAGATAAGTCATGAATAAGATATGCTGCCAGTTTACTTAGATATCGATATATTACTTTATGTCGGACCGAAAGGCGCAGATATTACAGCAACAACGACACGGCGCTTTAAGTTCTCTGGACTACATTCTGATAATCTGCAGGAGTTTGAGAACGAACGCAGAAGAGGAAAAATACCTTAATTTAAACAGATACAGAAACAATTATTTGTTCCCCATCGAGCCCAGCACCGTGAAGTTCTGATGGGGCTTAGTTCAGCCATAAGGGGCTGGAAACTAAGACTGGTCGGGCAGTCCCGCTCGAGTAGGACCACAGTCCTGCCCAAGTAAGCAATGTGCTGAATATGGAGGCAACCAGCCAAAAGGCACACAATGAATCAGGATGTCACGAACAAAACACAATGGAAACAACTATTTATTCACTACAAGTCGGTCGTATGTGTCAGGGCCATTAACGAAAAAAAAACAACAAAACAAAAATGAGTCTTCGTTCTCTGGGCTACATCCTGCAGCAGTGTAGTATGGTCATTGTCCTGCCTTAAAATAGATTCAACTGATGTAAATCGATTCACATCCATTTATATCAACCTCTTTATCTCCATTTTTCAACCTGCTTATCCTCATTTGTCAATCAGTTATATCCAATTCTGTCAACCTGCTTACTCAAATTCTGTCAACCTGTTTAAACTTAAATGTATGCTACTTCTAAAAGAAATCAGTGGTGTAGAAATATGAGAACCTCTGTAAATATAAATCTACAATTTATAGGAGTAATAAAAAGCTATTGCCAAGACTATATTTTATTGGGGGAGCGGGGGGGGGGCTTGTGTTTGTATTATGACTCCTTGATAAGATATTAATTAATAAAGAGGTCGTTAAACACAGGTGTAGACCGTTTTTTAAAGGCCTGTCTCCCTTAGCGAATTTCACTAATTGTCAAACATATGTTGATAAATAGCACTGCCTTCGTGGTAGTAATGCAATCTTCAGTAAGGGGGGGGGGCGGGTAGAAGGTAGAATATTTCATTTACCTTTCTTTGCGTGTAATCCCCTCGATTTCATGACCTTTTTGCGGCAAATCGTTAAAAGGAATGGGGGTGGGTGTTACCCCCACCTTTTTTTTGCTAAATCCTTAGCCACAACCTGATGTTTCTGTTCTATGAACACATTGAAGGTTAGGTATTGAACGGAAAAGACAGTACATGTTTGACGTTTCGGGTGAATCAATTTGAATGTTTTACACTAAACTGAAGATGTTTTTAGCTCGTCTGAATGTCAGAAAATGCTAACTCTACACACACACACACTCACTCACTCACTCACACACACACAGAGAGAGAGAGAGAGAGAGAGAAAGCATATATATATATATATATATATATATATATATATATATATATATATATTATATATATATAGTTTTCATAAATTCTGTGTGTATTAATGATTTTACCAAATTTGTACGATGTCTCTGTCTGCTGACTTGGACACATGTACAAGTACTGCTCTGTCTGCTGACTTGGACACATGTACAAGAACTGCTCTGTCTGCTGACTTGGACACATGTACAAGAATTGCTCTGTCTGCTGACATGGACACATGTACAAGAACTGCTCTGTCTGCTGACATGGACACATGCACAAGAACTGCTCTGTCTGCTGACTTTGACACATGCACAAGAACTGCTCTGTCTGCTGACTTTGACACATACACAAGAACTGCTCTGTCTGCTGACTTTGACACATGTACAAGAACTGCTCTGTCTGCTGACATGGACACATGTACAAGAACTGCTCTGTCTGCTGACTTGGACACATGTACAAGAACTGCTCTGTCTGCTGACTTGGACACATGTACAAGAACTGCTCTGTCTGCTGACATGGACACATGTACAAGAACTGCTCTGTCTGCTGACTTGGACACATGTACAAGTATTGCTCTGTCTGCTGACTTGGACACATGTACAAGTATTGCTCTGTCTGCTGACTTGGACACATGTACAAGAACTGCTCTGTCTGCTGACTTGGACACATGTACAAGTATTGCTCTGTCTGCTGACTTGGACACATGTACAAGAACTGCTCTGTCTGCTGACTTGGACACATGTACAAGTATTGCTCTGTCTGCTGACTTGGACACATGTACAAGTATTGCTCTGTCTGCTGACTTGGACACATGTACAAGAACTGCTCTGTCTGCTGACTTGGACACATGTACAAGAACTGCTCTGTCTGCTGACTTGGACACATGTACAAGAACTGCTCTGTCTGCTGACTTGGACACATGTACAAGTATTGCTCTGTCTGCTGACTTGGACACATGTACAAGTATTGCTCTGTCTGCTGACTTGGACACATGTACAAGAACTGCTCTGTCTGCTGACTTGGACACATGTACAAGTATTGCTCTGTCTGCTGACTTGGACACATGTACAAGTATTGCTCTGTCTGCTGACTTGGACACATGTACAAGTATTGCTCTGTCTGCTGACTTGGACGCATGTACAAGAACAGCTCTGTTACCATCACCACGGTACTGTAATCATATTCCGCATATTTATTAGCTGATACAATGCATTTATTGCTAGGAAATCATTGACAAAGAATTGCTTCCCACCAAACCCTACATTTGTTGCTGTAGTTATGTTTTAGGTAATATGTGCGTTGAGTAGGTTGTCATTTCTTTATGAAGGTTGCTCATCTACTTACAACTGAAATCTACTCATGTACCTTGCTGGTCTGAGAAACGCTTACCGCATCAAAACTACTTCATGAGCTAATAGAGCTAAAAAGTTACAGCTCATGTCTTTGCTGTTCTATTAGACTAGAACGTCAAGAGATATGTCAGCTACATAACAGAAAACATTCTGACTTTTCCCAGTATGAAATGGTCTTTTATTATGTACCATTTGTAGTGAATTAACTTCTTTTAAACTGTGAACATGAATCTAATTTGGTTATATCAGAACATTTTGGCATTTAAAAAAAAAAGGCAGTGATTCAGCCAGCGAATAACTTCTGTGGGTTATGAGTAATTTTACCCCAGTAAAAAGAGTCTGAAACATTCAGTCAATGTATATACTATTTGTTAACACCTTGGACATAAATACATGGTGCAAAATGGTCCTTCATATATGAACCAGAGATAGTTACAGGAAGGTCCCAAGTGCAATTTTTGAACACTTGTAAAGATACTGTGAGAGTTTTATATTGATTTCATAATTATTGAAGGTATTTTTTTTCCATGTGAAACAAGAGGCTACAATTGTCTCTAGCGGTTCATGTGGTCTACTGTACTCATTAATGTATCCACATTGAGTGGTCTGTATTAATGTACCCACAGCATACCAATTGATGTGGTCTCTATTCTTTATGTTTCAATTTTTTAAGATCCTCCCATCTGCCTTTGTCTCTGTATCTCGTTGCTAGGTTGTTTTATGGTTTATTTTGGTTACACATCTACTTATTTTTGTTTATCTTGATATTTGCCGTGTTTCTCCAGCCACCTACTTCCTGCTTAGGGTTGTTACCCTACACTGGAACATTTGTCCCATCTTTTCTGTGCATGCTTTTTTTCTCTAAAGAGTTCAGATTTTGAAAATATAGCTCGTCTTTTGTCAGGACGAAAGGTACAGATATCACATCCAAGTCGTAAACCATGACACAGCTCATCCGTTCTGTGGATATGCCCTGTTAATCTGCAGGAATTTACGAACGAACACAGACGGAGAAAATATAGCCTTTGTCAATATAGTTTGCTGCCAGACTAAACATGCTGCATAAGCCCTCCTAACACAACCATGTCGTGTAGAGACAACAAACATCAAAGTTCCGGTGTCGCCTTGGTTACTCGACTAAGGAGGAGCTATACTTTTGTTAGAATGGATAGGGAATGCCAAGAGCTACCTGCTCTCAGAAAAAGTGATTATTATTTATCATTTTCATCGTTCATTTTCATCAACGACGGGCATGAACATGCACAGAAAAATACACTTGAGCTGTGTCACAACTAATACATTTTACTAGTTGTGTTCTTGCTGTGATCCATATTTTCTGTTTTTAGTTGGCAAGACCGGGGTAGTTTTTGTGTGTGTTTTTGACATGCTTTAGTGTCTGATAGAGTGTTTTACACTTGTCACAGTTTCTAATACTATGATCTAAATACTCAGAAAATACAGTTTGTGCAAAGCCTGAAAAAACAGAGCGGAAGCTTGCACTCTTATTAACTGACGGTTGATCCCAGATTCCAGCATCCTTTTAGTCTAAGCCTTCACATTTGTTAACACTTTGTTACGAGACAACCAGTAGCCATTCTTCCATAATTCCTAAAACTCAGGAGAAAACTGGAACCCTCGAACAAGGCTGTTCTGCAAATAGAAATGAACCAATGAGCTATATTCATCCAGCTTTGACATTTGACCTTTCACGTACCTTCTCTTTTTTTGCATCCTTTGCTTATTGTTAGTTTGTGGTGTAGTTTGTAACAGTTACTTACAGTAACGGTTACTTCATAACGAAATAATGATATAGTGTGGTAGTACAATCTAACGATAAACGTTTTGGTAGATCTTTGAGGCGGTAATACGTTTAGTCTTGTGCAAACTTTGCTATAAGTTTTACAGTTTATCAAGCAGGAGATAATTCAGAACCTCGCAGACACATTCCAGAATACCTGTATTTCCATGATGATGTGGCCGGCACCTTTTTCTGCAAAGCAGTTGGTAATACTGGCTGTTTTTATTAAAAAAAATTCTTATAAGTTCTGTTTTACAATTGCATTATATATTTTTATTGCTTATATTTATGCTAATATTTCAATGATTTGTTATATCCTATCTTTCTATCCAGTGCTTCGAGTTTTTACTGTTGGGCAGCATATGTCAGTCTGTAAAATCTGTATGTTTTCAGTAGTTTGAATATACTTCCATATAAAGTAATTTGGATGAATGGTGTGGTGAATTTCTATCTAGCTTAACATAGTCATATACTATCAAATATGATATTCTACATTGTTTCATATAGTCCATTTGTTAAAGACCAAGTACTTGCTTATCTAAATGTATTTTAAGACCAACATATTCTTAAATTATATTTTTGCTTGATGTTAAGATAAATAAAAGATTTACTTTATTATTATCTATTGGTGAGATTCCAAAATATTATTATAGATTCATATGTTATCTTCTTGACTGAGTTCTACGATCTCATTTCGTTTTGTTGTCATTGGAGACATACTTTACAGTTGTTGTTTCTGAATTTTTTTCCAGCGTGTAAAATGTACTCATTTAACACTGTCATGAGATATTAACTGTCATCGATTACTTGGTGTTATATTGTATTCTTTATTAAGACCTTTTGTTCGAGACGTCTATTTGTATGCGTTTTCCTTTGTTTCAAACGATTAGCAAAACTTAATTACTGTATTCTTAATTTACGCTAGTTGGATTGTAGTTTTGATGCAGTTTTAATCTATTATCGATTCGTATATATTAAAATAGTTTTAGTACACCCACCGTGTAGAAGACTCCTTCATTAGGCATTGCACTAAGCCAAAAGTTGAAGTCTCCTGAGTTTGAAAGAAAGTTCTGAGAAATCAGCCCCCACTGTACGTGGGCAGTAAGAGCTAATTGCTCGCAATTCCCGTAGATCCAAAGAAATAAAGAAGGAAGAAATTAAATAGCTTTGGAGTATGATGGAACCATGTCCTATTTCCTTTTATATTTATCGCTCTTGTGTTGGTTTGCCGAAAGAATAGCAAGGCAAGTTAAGACTGTGGTCTTCTTTTAATCCCCACCCAAACGTTACGTTGCACAGTAAGTTCATTATGAACTGCACGAATATTGTGCGCCAACTGAGCTCTTCTTCTTCTGTGATCAATTTTCAACCACCTAGAAGAATGTTGGACTTGCATAGAGAAGTATGTCATCTTGGGTTCCCATAACTTGTTGTGCAGAGAAGTTCCTGTGGACCAGATTGTGTGAACAGCAAAACTGGGACAATTCTGTAGTATGTGTTCTGATGTCTGCTGTTGCTCCGGAGAGTCATTGATATCGATTCGGTATATGTTTTTACACTTTTGTATGTCAGTTGCATCTGCCCTGAAATTTGTGCATTTTATTCCTGTGGCAAGGGATCGTTTGTATGTGTTGTCTGGAAACATGATGTATATTCCAGTGACGTAATTTGTTGTGGTTTTTATTGCTGATCCCTCTGTGTACACATGCGTCCAAATATTTATATTAATCTTTTAACATTTTAAGTGATAAATCTCTTTGTTCTGTTTCTGTGTGAGTGGTCTTTGAAATGATATGTCAGTGAATATTTGTGTAGTTTTGTGGTTGAGTGTCCATGGTTCCGGTGATAAAAATCTCGTATGTATTAATGTCATGTTCTAGTGATTCAACGTGTTGCATACCTGATTCTCTTGCTCGGTAGTTTTGACTTTTCTTTAGAAATTTGTTATTAATTGTTTATTGAGTCTTTGTTTAGAGGGTATCCTTTCAGCCTTCTTGATTTTTCATGTAAGATAATTTTGTATTCTCTTCGCATATCTAGAGGTGTAACGTCGGCATTTTTTGATCATTTCTATCATGGGGCAGTTTTTTTAAATTTTTTAAGTATTATTAGTAGTCCCATGATTTGAATTCTGTTGAGTTTTTCTGTGTTCGATTTGACTGCAGAGGTCCCAACAGCCAGAGGCGTATTCCATAAGTGTTCTGACAGCCTCTTTATATAATTGTATTAATATTTTTGATTTCTCAACCCAGGACGTGCATGCTAGTTTTCTAATTACTGCATGTTTTTGAAGAGATATAGTTTGTATTTTCCCAATGTTTAGTTTCCAGGTGGCAGGTCTAGAATGTAACTTCGAGGAATGTTGGTGAATCAATTTGGCGTATTTGTTGGTTATTTATTTTTAACTTAGTCTTTTTCGAATAGGTTTGGATTGTAATACTGTCTCATTAATTAATCTACGCCAGGCTATAATACTGAATTTACATACAGACTCTCAAAGTATGTTGCGCAAGATAGAAAAGTTCATGCTAAGAAAAGAATGGTTGGACTTGTTGAACAACTCAGTTGTCCAGAGCATTACATGAATATACTGCCCTGACCATACTGGGGTTAGAGGAAACGAGAGACGACTTATTGGCAGGCAATGCGGCGATAGACGGCAGATTGCTGAGAAGAGATAAAGGAGACTTAATGAAGGCAGTAATAAATTCATTTCAAGATGATGTCAATGAGGTTGAGAACATACACATACAGATAATGTTAGAAATTGGAGTATCTAGAGGTGAGGGAAGGAAAAGTACATTTTCTGGAAAGTCCCGAAGATCACACAATCAACACCTGATCGGAACTCTAAGTCTACATTCACTGGGATGGCTGCTGGAGCGGAGGGCGGTGCACTTATGGGAATGTTCCGCGTGCTTTGAAGCCAGTTTCGAATCAAGAAGAATCAAGAACTGAATTTCGGACTGTTAAAATTGTGAAGATAGCTGTCGGTACTTAAACTCTGTATATAATGGCATAACATTGTGATACAATTGAGTACATTTCAAAACAAGACACTGTATACAGTAAATAGTAGTCAATTGGTTCACACACACTCACAGATACAAAATATATTTCTCATGTTATACTAAGTGTTGTCAGTTGCAAGCGTTTATTAATAGAAAATCTCACTCACTCCTTCGACACACAGACATATGTATACTGCTGCAGGGTCATTAGTATCAAATGTGTCGACAGAAAAATAGATGAATGTAAGCATAACATTCAGAGCCAACGTTGAATGTGATGACTGATAGAATGACACTTGACAATAATATTATTTTTGTTTGGCTCGCTATAAATGAACGCTAATTCTGTATATAAGTTATTAGTAAAAAAAACACGTAGTGTTTTGTGGAGAATTATTTCATCGGAGTGTTCATTGATAGTTATTATTCCTACGTTTTCAATTCCACATCTACTTTAAAAATGCGTGGATTTATTTTGGTATGTTTGTATTGTTCATTGTGTACTTCCCAAGACCATACTGTTTATCATACTGTTTATAAATAATATCTTATAAATTCCATGAATATTTTATTGGCCGTGTGGCTATATATATGCAACTTTCGCATACTTTACATAACATCGCTCAACTACTGTAGAACTGTTTATTATTTGAGCTTCCATATACAGTGTAATGATCATATTGTTTGTTTGTTTAAGAGCTCCCAGGAAGTGTGAGCGATTAGCTCTTACTTCCTATGAACAGTTGGGTGGTTTTTCTGAGCTTTCTTTTATACCCGAGACTTCAGCTTTCGGCTTATACAATGCCTTTTGAAGGAGTCTTCAACTCAGAGGGGGGGGGGGAGGGGGGAGGTCTCGATAATGAGATTGTAAATAACATTCTTAGATGCAAAATATCAACATTTTATAATTAAAATTAAGGAGTCTTTCAATCACTGCTACATACAGCAATTTATGTTATTAGGAAGTGAATCTTGTACGATAAATAAGCAAACAAGTAGGAAACTTGTATCGTGATGTTCATTGGGTAACTATATAATTTGTGTCGACAGCTACTCTAATGCTCACATTGATAACCGCTGATCTAATACATAGATAGAGGAAACTCCAGCACAATGAAGACTATCCCCTACGCCTTAGCTTAGACTGGCACCGCAGGTTTGTTTAGTATTTGATCTTTAGCCGTTTGCTAGACACTCTACGCGTACATCTGGATAAACAATTCCTGCAGCCACCTGTCCAACACACCCTCCATCACCCTCCTCTTCTCCCCAAATTTATAACGAAAAAATAGTTATATTGAAGCACAGTTTAATCTTGGCAGCCATTGTGTATTGAAAGTCCTTATTGTGATGACCTATACTGTTGAAACTCGGTTATGTCTGTAGTTGTAATTTCTGTCTCGATTACATTGTGCTCTGTCTCGATTACATTGTGCTATCTCATTTCCATGTACAGTGTAATTCCCTTCACGAATACATTTACATTTAATCCAGATTGTTGAATCGATTATTGTGTTCTTATAATCCTACTCTAGATGTCTTGTACAGTTTTTCTTGTTTATTTCCATTAATTAAAAAAAACACATAGGTGTAGTCTTATTGTTTCATTATCGCCAGAGGTGTATCAAAATTATCGCCAGAGGTGTAGTTTAAAAATGTAGTAGTAGGACATCCGTTTAAGAAATGACCACAGAGAACATATTTAGCGGTGCGTAGATACAACTTGGGGCAACTTAAGATCAGCTCTTCAATGTGACCTTTGTTCTAGTTTCGAGGTATAACCTAACATTCCGAAATTCAGTTCTTGATTCTTCTTGATTAGAAACTGGCTTCACAGCACGCGGGACATTCCCATAAGTGCTCCGCCCTCCGCTCCAGCAGCCATCCCAGTGTATGTAGACTCATAGTTCCGGTCAGGTGTTGATTGTGTGATCTTCGGAACTTTCCAAAAAATTTACGTTTCCTCCCCTCACCTCTGAATACTCCCATTTCTAACATTCTCTGTATGTGTACGTTCTCAACCTCATTGACATCATCTGCATCTTGAAATGAATTTATTACTGCCTTGATTAAATCTGCTTTATCTCTTCTCAGCAATGTGCCGTCTATCGCCGCATTGCCTACCAATAAGTCGGCACTCTCGTTTCCTCTGACCCCAGCATGACCAGGGCAGTATATACATGTAATGCTCTGGACAACTGAGTTGTTCAATAAATCCCACCATTCTTTTCTTCTATCTTTTAACTCCCTCTATCTCCATCCGCATGCTCGATGTGACAGTAGAATATGCTGAAGATTTCTCATCCTACTTCATGCCATTTCTGTAGGCAACAAAACCCCAACCGCTTTTATTTATGCTTCTGCTAACAGAGCCATCTGTGTATATAATTATGTCTTGTGGTTTCGAGTGTAGTTGGGCGAGTCCGTGCACTGTATCCTGAGCCCTGACTACCGTCCATTTTCGACACGCTTTATCTAGTTGTATTATTACTTTAGTCAATGATTTCTTCTCAGTGTCTACCTCCACCCATTCACTGCCATTTCCTATTTCTTCCAATTCACATGCTATTCGTAGTGTGTATTCAGCCTCTGCCATCCATGATCTACCACGCTTGATTCGTTTTCCCTTTGACTCATCTAGGCGACGGTGTAATGGGTGGTGTTTGTATTCTGTCACTTTAAGTTACGACTTAACTTGTGCTACCTGATGTCGCACTCTAATGCTGGGGAGATCAAGCAGAAATCTCATAGCAGAGATGGGTGTATCTCTAGTACACCCCAGTACCGCTCTCATTGCCTCATTTTGAACTTTTTCCAATCTATCGACTTGTGTCTGTGACAAAGTTAGTAGGCCGAGGCATTATATCTAACAGATATTTCCGAATATACTGGACAGTGAGTTGTCGTTCACCCTTGCGGGTTTCCCGTTCAACAGGGAAAAGTTGTTGGTATGTGTGATAGGCGGTAATTTCTTGATAATTCTTATAATGAATTGTAAAAATAGTAAATTATACCGACCTTCATTAGATGGGCTTACACACACATAATTTTCGCCTTTCCTGTCAAAGAAAAAACCGCACAAGACAACCGCAATCTCTATAAAGTTGTATTTAACATTAAAGTATGTTATTTGAAACGGAATATTAATTTGGCATTAGCATTTAGATTAGGGAGGGAGGTAAAGGTTAGGATCAGTAGTAAATTAAAAAATAATTAGTTATTAAAGTTATAATTATAAATGGGCTGATATCGTTTGCGCCGGGAGATGTGACGTCACGGCAGCCATTAATTTTATACGGCATCCATTAATGTCATTGGTGTTACACGGAAATCCATGACGTCTTTTCGTTAAAAATGTAAACATTGTGTTCTATTTATAGCACAGTTAAGAGTTGATCCTTAGTTTTACCTACAACTTTGCTAAGAGAACTATTTCCTAAATAAATCCACTTCTCCGTCGGAGATGATTTTGATGATGCTTTTGGAGGAAACCCGATGCTAAAACTGGAGATTGGCCTCTCAGAACCCCTTCACAATCTTCCCTATCTACGAGTCTAGTTGTTGGATGAATGAAATTAAGGTAACTAAAATGAATAGTTTGATGAGAAAAATAAGTGAAAGACGGAGTTTCTAGTTTTACACTGTTTCGTTCAATTCCCCCCTCCTCCTCCTCCATTCCAATTTCTGGATACCTCCCTTAAAGAAAAACTGCACACAAGATTTCCTAAATCAGATTAAGCTACCACAGAGTTCAGATTTTCAGATAATGTCTGGAAACTCATATTCAAGTAGTCAAGTTTTTAAGATTTAATAGACAATTGAGGCAATTCGAGTGTCCTTAATTGTGATTCGGGGTGTTCACGTTGACTTCCCATAGCTTTTACGATCTCTAGTACAAGCTGTGTTAATCAATAGTGTGATTGTTCCATTTCCTCTGGGATGCACTTTCAGTGTTTATTTTCGTATGATTTGTATGTTGTTGTTTTCGGTGTTGTGAGCCTATAACTTTGACGTACGAGAGTAAACTGTGTGTTGTTATTTTCTGTTAGTGTTATGAGTAGTTAACTTTAACGTACAAGAGTAAATTGTGATATTGTGTTTTGAGTACTTGACATAAGCTATTTTGTGTTGTTATTCATTAGATACACAACTTAACGATACTGGGGTGGTTGTTAGACATTTCTATGATATGGCACAATGAAATTTACATTTTAAAATATTTTAATGCTGTTATATTATCGTTCATAATATAAGACAATAATTTTTGTAAATTTTTGTTCACCATTAAAGAAGTGGCTTGGTTTACATAATGGTAATATGTAATTTTTAATGGAATGTCAATAAATAAAAAATTAACGCCATGCGAATGTGCCAATATGACAGAAAAAAACTTACAATTGTATTTCGGTGTCTCTTATTTTGAAATTCATCTGTATACACAAAAATATATCAAATCTTTCAAACTAGATTTAATATCTGAGTTTCAATACTGTTCACTGAATTCATCCTTTGTCACGAGAATATTCATAAATGCTTATATGGCTATCCACCATTCACCCATCGTAATCACTTGTGTCTACTTCATACTGAGCGATATTTAAATATACAACAATATCATTTATAAATGAAATTGTTCGTCCTTTCTTCAATCACTGGACGTGAATGTGACGATGTCATCTCTTTTCTGTCAGAGCCAGCAAACGACTTGTCTCATATCGTTTTTCTACTTCCTGTTTGATGTACACTTTTATCGCTAGATAAACACCACATATTTATATACTCGGATGGGAGGAAATTTTCAAACCTTCACAAGAGATCATTGAATTGTTAATGTTGATATATTTACATAATTTCAGTTCGGTTTATATACGAACTAAAGACTTTAATCAATTTTGTTATATAAAAGTAAGGAACTTGACTTATACACTGTAATATACGATATGATGTCACCACATTCCGTCTCATCATCTGGTATCACCATTTCCTATGACAGAGAATCATTACATAATATCGCAACGTAATGATTCTTATATGTATGTGTTTTATCTCTCTCAGCGGCGAGTTAGTTATTCTTCTAGGGCCAAAGACGGCACATAGGGTGGATGTCACAGATTTCCATGTCTCGCGTTTTATTGCAATTTGCCTTAGGTCTTCATTGTTTCTCATAACGATGGTGAAGCTCTCTCAGCGTATATTATTGATATATTATTTTGAAAAACTAATATGACCTAATGTCTTGTTGTTTCTAAGAATTTAGTCCAAGTTTCAGACCAGTATTGCCTGTGGGGTATATCTATTTTAACAGCACGTTTTCCTATTATCTTGTTATCTGTTACATAATTCAGTCTATTCCGTTAACAGAGTATCGTTAATTATTCAAATGAATATCCATTGACCCGTTGCACGAGACCCCAGTGAGAAGACTTGCCTGCAACAGTGTTATCTGTCAACGGTTGTCTTTTGAAGACGTTAAGGGAGAACAACTCAGAAAGAGAATTAATCAAAACTTAACTCATTCACTACCGAATAAAAAAAAATGGTTGCATTAATGTTGAGTTTTATTTTTGCTTATTCAGTTGTAGTTAGGTCTATGTTATTTATTTAAGAAATATGACACACGAGACAGAGCCGTAGATACGAGAAGGATCTGTAGATGCACGACAGAGACGTACATCTGACTTTTATAAGTAAGAAATTCTAAAGCACGCTTTTCATTTGTATTTATATATTAAAGAAAATGACACTAAAACCATATTTTTTATACTTCCTTTATAGTGCGTTGTGTCATGATCCATTTTCCAGTGGGTGAAGGTGGAAGACGTGAACAAATAAATACCCTCCAAAAATCACCGCGCTTGACATGTGATATCGTCTTCTAAAGAAAGTTGATAAAAAGTAGAATGGGTTGAATTAGAGTTAAAAATACATTTTTGCTAAGATTAATACAGAACACGTGCTATCCATTAGGCCTGTTGTCCATTAGAAGCGACTACAACCGACAAGAATTCGCATATACGTGCATAACCGCGCAATTGATCCGAGCACCCTTATTCAATACCGGTAATTAATACAGACGGTAAAAATTGATAAGATCCAATCACATTAAAAAACGTGACACCATAATCGTACAAGCACCGAACTGGAACTAACGTGAGAAATAGGAAATACAAAATCATCTGGCGAGAAATAGACAAAATACAAGAAAAGCCGTAGCACTCTTTGTATTTATATCTGCCTCGCGATTACAAGCGTAACCACGTGTTTTGTGTTTCACGATATCACTTAGGCAGCAGTGAAGAAAACGTTTTTTTCTAAGTTAGAGGTTCCCAGCACCGAATGTGTTAAAGCGTCGTCATATATATGACACAAGAAGATGTGTAACAATTTGATGTAATCACAGATATGGCATCACCCTAAATGTCAGTGAAATGTGCCTTTGTGATGGAACACAGCGCTAAAAACAATGAACACGTTGCAGCTGTCTTTAAAGATGTACTCACGCTTAGACCACTCAGTCAAAATGTACAGCTTATAATTTAAAAATATATAGCGTTTAAGTACAAAATATCAGTTTCCTTATTATCTACGTTTGTTCTCAAGCTTCAGCTGGTTAACAGGAATGGAATGTGTTGTGTTATGGTTTATAGTTTACCTGCTATGTATGTGCCTTTTTATCTGACACATCCAACTTCAGCATAACTTTTGTACTGACCTATATGATGGAATAACAAACTACATTTCCAAATCTCCTTAGTCACCTTTTGCGGCATGTATGGAAGGTCCTAGTATGACTTTTCTCTGTTCCTCTTTTAGACCTGGCAACACACGGGCGCACCCGTTCTAGCTTGAGGCTTTCATCAATAGATGCACCGTTGACATTTATGATCAGACAGGCATAGAAAATAACAACCACAAGCTTGTAGAAGACAACAAGTAATCAATACAGACTGTAGAAATTGATAATATCCAACCTCATTAGAAACCAGACAATGTAGTCTTACAGAAACCGAACAGCAACTAACGTGAGAAATAACAGTAACTATTTTTAAATAATTGTCACAATTCACCGCCCTAACTTAGCACATCTGTATACTTCAAATCTATTGACGTACATATTTTTCTGATTTACACTTTTTTCTCTCATCCACCTGCTTGCCGTACCTAGTTGCTAAGCTCCCAACTTCTTCGCCTTCGTGTCTTATGTAGTGATAATAATTTTATAGTAATGATAATGATTTGTTGTAATTTCTTGATAAAACCTATGGGATGAGTGATTTCTTTCATAGAAGCTTATACCATGACAGTGTCTTTTTATCGTCTTGGCTTCGCATCCGTTCTCTCGCCATACCTTTACTAATACATATTTCCTATTCTGATAGAATTAGACTTGTCCTTATTTTTCATCTCTATTTATCTACAGTCCGTACAATCTTGTTCAAACATTATTCCCCTCTCGTCTGATCCTCACACTCATGTCATCTTCCAAGATTCACTTTTGGTTGCCATATAGGCGTGACAAAAATCTTAACGCCCTTTTAGTCCATATTCACCTCAGGGATAATGTTTCAGACCATTTTGTCACTGTTCGTTATGGACACCGGTGTTACTACACTTGTTCCTGTGTACTGCAAATCATTTCATTTCCGTGAAATCATGCGCCGGTGTGTTGCCGGGCCCGAAAGGGGAGCACAGAATAGCAACACTGTTTACCTTCCACGCATGTCGTAAAAGGCGACTAAGGAGGTTATGGGCTGGAGTTGGCTGTCCCATCCCATATAGGGCCAGTGACCCAAAGCCATGCTGAAGTCGGATGTGTCGGACCGAAAGGCGCAGATATCGCAGCAATGCTGTAAACCATGGCACAACGCATTCCGTTCTCCGGACTACATCCTGCTAATCTGCAGGAGTTTGGGAACGAACGCAGAAGAAGAAGAAGAAGAAGAAGAAGAAGAATTTAATTTCCTAAGGCCACTTTCACTATCAACGATGCTTTCATATGTGAATCCCGTAACGTCAATATTGTTATCATGTGTAAACGATGTAAACGAATATATATATATATATATATATATATAGACTGGCACAAGACTAATTGACAGTTGTTGCCGATATATTCATGCCATTAATGTCAAAACACCTTCTCCTGTCAATATCCATTTCAATGACGCTGTACATGATGTTCGGTACCAGTGATATTGAGATGCTTGCATTAAGATCATACACCACTGACAATACAGCTAGATACATCCTTGAAAATCACTATATATTGTATGATGCCTTAAGCCATTTTGTCTTAACGCCGATCATTAATTTATTTAGATGTGGAATTCGATTTTAAAACATAGCTGTGTTATTTCTTTCTCATTTTCCATATTTTTGTATTCGCGTCTCTGACAATACGTATTTATACGTTCGTCATTGTTACCGTGAACATATCTGCTGTTAAATGTCTGCCTTCTAATGCTTTTGTGATAGTGCGTCTGCCTTCTAATGCTTTTGTGATAGTGCGTCTGCCTTCTAATGCTTCTGTGATAGTGCCATTATTTTATGTTGTGATTGTTTAGTCACTGTTTGTCATGTATTTTCTAGAAAAAGACATTGAGGCTGAAACTTTTTTGTATACTATTTGTATTTTCCGTATAATACCATATAGCGTGATATTCTGTGCGTTTATTGTAAAGCTTATCGAAATTGTGCTTTACGTAAGTACTATTGAATTCTTCAATAAGAACAAATTTCTTTAGAGAAAAGTTCATCATCAGTGCAGCCTAAGCCGGGATTTTCATAGTTTCCATGGTAACGGCATTGAAGTTATCTATAACGGTGAAAGTGTCAGGGTAGGCTGATTTCAAGTTTTATTTCGTGAGGGATCGATATTACGTGCGACCAGTTCATTGGGATAAAAGGGAAATTTTATTTACGCGTTTGTGTTCTACAGATTAACACCTTTTTGGCGTCTGCTCCAACTGTAATAATAATCAAACCAGTTTTTAATTGCGACACAGCACTAAAGAATGCTATTATTTCTTTATTAATTTAGTGAAAGCACTTTATCAAGCAAAAGGTTTCAGTCGTAATCTCACACGAGAAACAGTATATTTATGTGCTTAATCTCATACTGGAAACAATGTATGGTTGTAGTTATACTTAATATCACACTAGTAAAAAACAATATAACTACAGCAGGTAGCTGTACTCAAATATAACTATAGCAGGTGAATGTACTCAATCTAACACCAGTAACAATAGCAGTTAATTGTACGTAATCTAATACTAGTAACAATAGTAGGTAGCTTAATTAATCTCACAGAAGTAACAATAGCAGGTAGCTGTAGTAACAAAATAGTAGATTGCTGTTTTTTCATGGACTTAATCTAACACTATTAACAATAGCAGGTAGCTGAAAATGATGATGGTGTTCCTCCTTCGCACGCGAAGATGAGCATGACATGAAAAACAATAAATATGATGAAGAAGTAGAAAAAAAACCAACACATTTATGATTGTCTAATTTGGTTTGTGAGTTTAGACTCACATCGTTTTTGGGTCCGATTCGTGCCAGGATAGTTCTATTGCAGTGCATGCATGAGTACAGAGAGTCCGGTGTAGGAGAGTTTTCGGATTTGCCCTTCCGCTTCCGTCTTTTGTAAATTGTCCGTAGTGTTCTTTCTTTTTTCAAATTTAGTGATGCCAGTTATCTGAATGTGCCAAGCTGATAGGATGTGCGATAGGATGCTGCAGAGATCGATCTATCTATCCATCCATCCATCTATCCATTCGCTAAAACCTTTGTTACATTTCAGCGTCAGGGGTAAAAGAGGTTTCTGGAGATGACCCTCGCTTGTGCTGAGTATATTTGTGGAATTTGCCGCCTATTTTATTTTGATGGTACATCGTTTTCGTGGTCGACCTTTAGGTCTGCCTTCACTGTATGTGTGTAGAATAGTTTGCTGCGGTATGCTGTTTGATGGTAGTCTGCTGATGTGCGCAAACCATTTGATCTGTTGTCTCTTAATATATTCCAAGATTGGGGTGGTTCAGGTTTTTTGTGTAATGTCCTCATTCCTCACTCTGTCTCTTTGCGATATTCCTAGGATTCTGTGTAAGCATGCAATTTCAGCTGCCACAAGTTTACATTTGTCTTGTGCTGTCGTTGTCCATGTTTGATATCGGTAGCATATCGGTGACATAATCGTTTTTAATAGTGTTATTTTGATATTTAAATATACATTTTTGTTTCTGAAGATTGGTGTCATTTGCCATAGGGCTTGGTATGCTTTACTACATCTACTGTGTGTCTTTCGTGAATTCCCTCTTACTTATCTAATCAAGAATCTCTTACCGCCTTTTTTGTTCTTCCAGATGGGAGCAATCACCGTTGTATTCCACTCATGTGGTCTCTTTTGTGTCTTCCATATCACATTGAAAAGTCTGTGTAGTCACTGTTAGCATCCGAGATATACAAACTTATTAGCAGTGTTGAGTTTTCGTCCCTTTACTGTAATTACTGGTTCTGTGTAGGGACACCTGGCGCTGGTTGACACATTACGAATGTCTTCGCGGTGCTGATGGTGAAACGGAACGCATCACATGCCCAATTAAAAGAGGTCCATGCGGTCCTGCACGTCTTTCAGACTTGGTAGCGTTTAGTGCACAATCGTCGGCGAACAATAGGTCGCGACCAATGTCCGTCTTAGTTTTAATCTTGGCCTTCAATCAACTAAGATTGGCTAGCCCTCCATCAACTCGATAGCGAAAGCAAATTCCTGTACTGTTATTCCGGTAGGCATCACTTAACATAGCAAAGAACACCATGCTGAAGAGCGTCGGAGCCAGGACGCAACTCTGTTTGACACCGTTAGTTACTGGAAACAGGTTGTACATAATCCGTACATAGTCTAGCACTAGTAACAATAGCAGGCGGTTGTACTTCTGACACTAATAACAATCATAACATAAAATGGAGCGATTTCATCACAAATAGCAACCTAAGAAATAAAACACCAAGAATATGTTTCAAATGTTATACCAAAAAAAACGCAGATGGAAATACAAGGGAAACTTTCTTAGACTAGATGAAAACAGACCAAACAGCAAGCTCTTATGTGGACACCTGAGGGGAAAAGAAAAAGAAGACCCAAAATTACCCTAAAAAGTACAATACTTAAAGAAGGAGAAATAATAGGTTGCAAGTACATACAATAACTAAAAGTACAGGCAGCGGACAGCAACGAATGAATAATCAAAACCTCTGCCGTTTGACAGAGAAGAGACCCACTGCCTGTGGCATGAAAGGAAAAAAACTAATGACAATCATCATCATGTGACATTCTTTTCAGAGCGTAGTATTCTTTATGGACGCTGAACACTGCGATTCTGAACGAGTTGTCCTGCCACAGTTAGAGACATGTTTAAACAATCTGATATATCATTGTATAATCGTCGTCTGTGCGCCCTCTTCCCCTGTTGCCGTTAACTCTGCCTTCAGCTATTAATCTTTCTACACTGTTATGTCTCTTTATATGACCGGAAAAAAACTCAGCTTTTTTGTCATGAAATTGTTAATAAACTACCCGTCGACGTTTATTGATCTTATGGCATTTTGGTTTGTTTTATAATTATCCATGCTATACGTAACATTCTTCTGTAGCATCTTATCTCTAAAGCAGCGATTATCTTTGCTGAGTCATTTTATAAGTTTTTCCATTAGCCAATATGTCATATACAATCTACAGTCTCTGTGTGACCATAATAATCTTTCATTAATAATCATCAATGAAACCTGTATATTTAGCTTTCCTCTCACCTTCTCTACAAGTGTCATATTCACGTTCTCATTAATTTCTTGTGTGTCTATCACCGTTGTCGGCCCCTGTTTTATCGATTTCGTATCATCACATTCATTATTGTCTTTCTGATTGGGCAGGATAAAAAATTTAAATTTCAGGACAGAACCGTGTTTAACCAATTAATTTAACGTTCACCTCTCATAGGATGACACTATCGTTGCTCATTTTAATCCATGGTATTCTTATGATTCTTTTTATATGATCCATATTATTTATACTGAATCTTTTTATAACATTTTGATCCACGCTTTTCTGATTGTTTCCTACCATTTTGATTCACGCTATTTTAATGGCATATTTCATAATATTTCGATCCACTGTATTCTAGTACGGTAGTTCTTGTATAACATGTTGGTACACGATTTTCTGCTAAAACTGGGTCCACCGATAACAGCGTGATATCCATATCACCATGTACACTTGGTTCAATTTTCGCTGTATGCAGCTATGCAGCTTGACCTTTCAGAAAACAGGTAAACTGTTTAACGTAAATATTGTGTAGAAAATCACCGCATCAAGAAAATGCTGGAGTGATCGCTACGCCTGAGTAGGATATGCAGCAAAACTTTGAGTATTTTATACAATTATAGTCGTTGTGTATTAGCGACATGTCATAGTTAGTCGGTCATCTATGTTTTCGAATCAAACTTTCTGTGACAACTGTTTGACGGGCTATGTTCTGATATCAGTGTTACAAAAAACATTCTATGTAATAAACACTTTACTACAGATAAACCCTTGATGCAACTGTACCAGGAGCAGTTGTTCACAGACAAACCCTTGGTGCAACTGTACCAGGAGCAGTTGTTCACAGACAAACCCTTGGTGCAACTGTACCAGGAGCAGTTGTTCACATACAAACCCTTGATGCAACTGTACCAGGAGCAGTTGTTCACAGACAAATCCTTGATGCAACTGTACCAGGAGCAGTTGTTCACAGACAAACCCTTGATGCAACTGTACCACGAACAGTTGTTCACAGACAACATACAAAGAAATAAAACCCCAGTGTCGGGAAGACAACGCGAAACTATAAATGGGGGAGGAGGAGCTGGGGTAACATAAGGCAAATGTAAAATGAACAGAAACAGATATACTTGTTACCAATATTAGTTAATAAAACAAACTAACAAGGATGTACAATGACAGACGTATTGACTAAAAGCCTTCATCAGACAATAACAGCTATCACTCGCCATTAGTCACTCACACGCTGACCTGTTTTTAAATTAACTGTTCACTTATATATTAAAAAAAAAAAACTCCGTGGTATCCGGAATATCACCACCGCTACTGAGCAAGTGTAGAAGGCAACACTATTCAGGAGGTTTATGGTCAACCGTTGGCTAAGCAGCTAAAAGCATATGGGAAAACCATGTGCTACAACACTGGTTCTAACGCAGTTACCCATCTTTATCTGTCATCATCATCAGGTGCCGTGCCGGCTGACGTAGGTGATCATGTATCTCCACAGCTCTATATCTCCAGTAGTATGCATCAGGATCGTTGTTGTATTCCTGCCATGTCATGTTGTTAAATTGTCTAATATTTTATCGTGTTGTCGTTCTCTGTCTCTCTTGCCCTCAATTTTGTTTGTTGTACCTATGTTCTCCAAAACTCCTTGTCTCATAATCTGGCGACAAAGTGAATATTGTATTTTTCTCATATTTTTTATTTATAGGAAAAAAGAAAAATAACAAACTGCTAACAAAATCATAGTTTACCAAGCAAAAGTAATATCATCACTTCTTTATGCCTGTGAAACATGGATAGTATGTGCCAGGCATGCTAGACGACTCAACCACTTCACCTAAGTTGCTTTTGAAAGATACTCAATGTAAATTGGTGGGATAAAATACCAGACATAAGTACTGATGAGAGATAAGTCTGTAAGCATACATACACTGTTTGTGAAGCCACAGACACGCTGAGTAGGACTCATGATCTGCATGAAAGATCTTCTACCAAAAAGTTGTTATATAGAGAACTCCAGACTGACTTCCGCAAGGCCAGATGACAGAAGAAGCGGTTTAAAGACACTCTTAAGACATCACCGACTCATATCAAAATAAACATAAATAAATGCGGTTGCAGAGAACAGCAGATATCAAGCTGAGCCACAAAAACGCTCTAGAAGTAAGGCATGATCTGCTCAATATTCCACATGCTCCTCCCACACATGCTCAAAGTGTAGTAGACAATTCCAATCAGGCATATGACTCCTTAGTCACACTCCGCCACACCGCAGACATTATCTTTATCATCATTTAAGTTGAGTAGAATGGTCATCGTCGACTCCGACAGACGAACAACATAAACGTACATACTTATCAAATATATACATCCCTTTTCTTTTTGGACTTGTTTTAGTTAGCAAGTTCATGTGTATATGTAGAGCTTGGTGTAGAATGAAAGTCCCTGCAATGGCATTTGATTTACGCGTGTCGTTTATGTCTTTCTATTAGAAGTATTTCACAAGTTTCTGCACCCTTGCAAAAGGATGAACCCCCAAGCTCCTCACTCTACGGTCACATTTATCTTAGCTATTGTTGTCATTAGACAAGTTGATGCCGTGCATATATATATATATATATAAACATCTATGCAAAGAATATAATGAGAAATGTAAGAGAAGACCTAGAGGAAAATGAGTTTCATCAATTAAATATCGGCGGGTACATGATTCCAGGAGTAAGACATGCATATGACAGTCCTCCTTACTACACATCCTGAGGGACTGAAATAGCTAATCACAACAACAAAGAAATACAGCCAGATCCAAAATATATATCTAAACACACAGAAAGCAAAAATTATGACAGACAAAAAATAAATCAAACTGATAATCGATATAGACAATATAGAACTAGAATGTGTAAACAAATTCGACTATCATGGAGCAAATATAAACAGTTCCGAAGATTGTTCAAAGAGATTAGAAGGCTGACAATTGCAACACTCAAGTGAACACAAATGAGAATGCTGTGGCAAAGTAGTAATAACAACACTAAAGTAACGCTTTTAAGATCATGTGTTTTCCAAGTGGTAACATATGGATCCAAGACTTGGACTTTAAACAAGACAATAACCAGAAGAATAAATTCATTTGAAATGAAGTGCTTTCAGAAAGATCCTACAAATATCGCGGACAGAGAAAAAAAACATTGAAATTATGAAATTACTCAATGAAGGTTGGCTTGCAAATGCCATCATAAGAAGGAAGCTATAGTATTTTCGACACTTAAAAGCGACATGATGGTATCGAATGGCTGATTCTGGAAAGCAGAGTATCAGGGGAGAGAAGATGAGGAAGTCCAAGAAGACGAGGAGCAGTGACATCGAAGAAAGTATGCGTATGTTTCTGGGCAATGCAGCTTGCCCGGGACAGAGTAGCGTTCAGAGTATCAACGATGAAGACGTTCTGGAAAGAATATGTCACTTTATATATGTACCTAGCTACGAAATAAAGTTCTGGAGCAAGCTCCTCATTGTACACAAGGATACATATACCGTTGTTATATTGTTCTTGCTTCATAGAATATGATGAAATAGAATAGGGCTGCAGGAGTAGGATTGGACGCGTAGGAGGAAAAAAATGGTGTGTAACCTGCGAGGCCACATAACAATGCAACAAGCATACCATTCAACATTCGTTGTGAGTCTGTTTGGTGGGCCATGAGAACGATTAATAACACATATTTGAGTTATTTCTCTGAAGATCTATCAGAGATATGCTATCTAAAGGGGAAAAGAAACGTCACGTTTAAAACTAATTAAGCATATACTGTATGGTTTGAATACTACTCAATAACAACTTTGACACTTAATGATATCTGTTCTCTAGATCCAATTTACGGTTATAAAGTGACAAATAACGATGCGGATATCACTGGACATAGCTGAATAGATTAACACATAACTATAAGGTATTAAGATGATCCGTTCGTCACGTAAACACCAGTGTTGGGAGCAGACATGTCGAGAGCATCAACTATTGATCTGTTATTCAATCTCACCATTCTCACCCCAAACAACGGTGACCTTCTATGTGCCTGAGTTTATTTTCGTTGTTTCTTTCTTAGATGGTTCTATTCGCTGTTCGGAGTGTCTGTAATGTTCTTTTCATCATTTATTGCTTTCCCTCCTATAGGCTTTCCCTTTTATTTTTTACTTTACTGTATCAGTATATCGTTTACTTTTTGTTCTACTGTTTCCTTCTGTTTGTGAAACATAGTTTCGTATCTAGATTATATGTTCACGGATGTCTAAATTGGATAACAGCAATTCTTTATATAAGTGCGCTGTTTATTTGTTTACCCTTTTATTACCAAATATTGTGTATCAATGTTGGTAAACTAGAGCAGCGATTCTCCCTGTTAGTTATTCCTCTAGGGTTAAAGACGGCACATAGGGCGGATGTCATAGATTGTCATGTCTCGCGTTTCATTGAAAATGTGCTTTAGGTCTTCATTGTTTCTGATACCGATGGTGAAGCGTTCTCTTTAATAGTTCTACGTAAGGTTTCTCTCGGTCTTCCTCGTTTTCTATTGCCCCTTTGTGACCACATCAAAACTTGACAGGGGAGTCTTTTGGTATCCATTTGCAGCGCGTGTCCGATGTAATTCCAGCGACGTCTTCTAATATTGGTGGATACATATTCTTGTTTTTCTTCTTGCCTGATGACTGTGTTTGATTTGAAGTCCGACCAATGGATGTTCAGTAGCTGTCTAAGACATTTGTTTTCAAAGATGTTTAGTCTAGATTTGTTCTAGATTTCATGTTGCTTTCCAAATTTCGCATCCATATGTTAATGTTGGAATTATGCAGGAACTGAAAATTTTGAGTTTTGTGTTGTCCTAGCGTTTTTGAATGCCAGATATTTGATAGTTTATTGAATGATTTTGCAGCCAGTTCAGTACGGTTTAATATTTCTGTTGATGAATCTCCTGTTGTTATCTTGCTGCCAAAGTATATGAGGTTTTTGACTTTTTCAAGAGTGTTGTCATTTAGCTTGATTCCGTTCAGTTGTTGGTACGGTCACATATTTTTGTTTTGGATGTGTTGATTTCAAGCCCAAGTTGTGCAAAGAATAGTTAAAGGCGATTTGTTTTTTCTTGGACATCTTTTTTCATCTTGGACATGAGTTGAGCTAAGTAACGCTAGATCGTCGGGGAAGTTGATTCTCCCTGTGGGCTATATTAAATCTCTCATGGGACCACGAAGAACAAACTTGAAATTGTTAAGAGGGAGGGAGCACAGACCTGCCTAGAGAGGGGGTACAGAAAGATAAATAGGTAACTGAACGATATTTAATTAGGCATTTATGAAGATGCTCAACTACAATAACATATCAGTTCGCTTATATCAACTTGTAACGAGTACATTATGGAAGTCAATATACAGAAACTATAAGAATGAGAAACACCAAACCCATTAAACATACAAACAGGTAATAACAATTGGTAGTGTATCCTATTCAAGAGATAGATATCAACCCAGCAGTTTTTGGCTGTGTTGGTTTTCTAGGCAATATAATTTCGTTCTGTAGATTGTCATTGCTTTCTGGACGTCCCGGATGCACAATTAATTGCCTTTGGCGGGATTAAATAGATAATATCAAGGTGAAATTAATTTCGGAGATTAAATATCTAAGTTGTATTTTCACCAAAAACGGAAGTCTAAGCAGAAAGATAAAATCAAGTGGCCAAAAGGCAACTGCATTGACTTATCAACTGGTACTGCTACTTATACATCTGATGATTATGACTGAAGTCACACGACATATGATGAGTATTTTTCTACTAACACTCTCTTACCAATGCTAGATTTGGACGGTAACATCTTAACACAAAAAAGCTAATAAATAACACGTGCAATGAAATGCGTGAGAAAAAATATTTCCACCAAACATGGATATACTAGTAATAATAAAAATTAGATGTCCATCTCTGGCGATGATAACAGTTTTCTTTGCCTCATTTGGGACACAACATGTCATTGTTAAGCATCTGTGTGTTCTGTGCTTTCGAACAGTACGTTTTCTCTGTGCCTCCGAGATTTTATGTTTCTCAGCCATTCAAGCTACTTTGCTCGTGTTTCTATGCCACATTGGTGATTCTGAGCGACAGATTTCCAGGATGTGACGTCGGTCTTGAAGCTCTTTATTAACACTTTGAGAGAGTCATTGAAACGTTTCTTCTGTCCACCAGTCTGTCGTTTTCCCTAAAGAGCTTAGCATACATCAGCTATGTAGGGATGAGTTTGTTAAGCATGCGCACCACATGTTGGCCCATCTTAATTGAGCTTTCTTCAGCATCGTATGAATATTTATGATAATGATTCTAGTGATAGCTTCAGTATCAGGTAATTTATCTTGTTACTTTGTTTTCAATCGATCAAATGAAGATTTTCAATTTCAATGGAGAATGCGCGAATGGGAGTAAGGATGGGCGCGGCCCGTAGAGAACCCCTGACATAGATTTCCAAAATGAACAGTGAACCAACCATGGTCGTGTCCGGTGTGCGAAGAGGATAATCAACACACCTAATACCAAATACTTTGTTCTCAGAAGTATGCATGATGTGTGGACGTTTAATATCATCGATTTTGTTACTATATTGTTTCCCGGCTTTCTATATCCCAAATATCTTATTGTATTTCATTGAGATGGTTTGTATTGAATGCTCAGACTTGCTATGGTACTTGAATTTTTACTTGATTCCACATTAACTAAGCAAGAGATCTAGTCTGGGACTTGGCAGTTGATAGGTTGGTACGCTTCTGTTTACATTTCTAAGTTATTCTTCTCAGGTATAAATTTCCCCAAGAGACCATTCATTTCAATTTTCCAAATCACAGAATTGAACTAGTTAACCGTCACCAATCTGTACATCAACACACAGAAACAGTTTTTCTGCTTGCAGTGAAATGTCTTACTCAAGACATGGTGACTTAAATCTGAACTCTTCACTAACATACATGAGACAAATGTCCCGCGTGTAGTCTTCTTCTTCTTTCGTTCACTTGAAACATGTCTATATCTGTAATTCTGTCTCCTGAATAAAACTCACTGTCTTTTGTAGTTCATAAAGTGTCACATAGAGCTTTGATTCCAGTGTTGTTTCCTCTGGCCAATACGTCTGCCTCAGGGTTTCATGCTCAGAACACTCTTGAAGTATATGTTTGGCACTCTTTTCTGCCTGTCCACATGTACTTTCCACTTTCCCCATCCCTTTTATTTTATTATCCATTTATGCGATATGAGAATTGATTTTCTACATTCTCATTGTAGGAGAACCTTTGCCAGTACTGACATACTTTATTAATGCCCTCCTCTAATTATTATTCTTTCATTACTGTAATTACAGTACTCCAAATCTTTACCATTTTGCCCAGAATATGTTTTTGGATGTCCTTCTTTGGATGCTCACTTCTCCTAGGGCTTTCTTCAGGTCTGGCAGTTAATCGCTGCCAAGGGCTTGTAGGACTTCATCAGTAAAAACACCATCTGTTGACATTGGCTTGTATTCATTTAAAACCCAACTACCAATACAAGTTGTGTATTATGCTAATAAAAAAAATATAAAAAACTACCAATAGAAATTGTGTATTATGCTAATTAATAAAAAACCCAACTGCCAAACTAATTGTTTATTATGCTAATTAAACAAATACCCAACTACCAATAATAATAGTGTATTATGCTAATTAATAACAAATCCAACTATCAATACTAATTATGTATTATGATAATTAAAAAAACACTCAACTACAATACTAATTATGTATTATGTTAATTAATAAAAAAACTCAACTACCAATACTAATTATGTATTATGCTAATTAATACAAAAAAACAACTATTAATACTAATTGTGCATTAAGCTACTTGTAGTTTAAAAAACAAACAAATCCAGCTGCCAATTATTTCATTTGTACCGTAGTTTGACATCTTGTTCTATTGTTTAACAAAAACAAGGTTTTTGTATAATGTGCGTGTTTCTGTGCATGCTGGTTTTCATGTGTGAATAGTGTGTCTGTAAAACTATGTTTATTTTCCAAGTTTTCCACCATCCACTACTTTGCACAAATATGCACTGTGGTTACCTCTCTGATATTATCTGTTCCTGCTGTGCAGTGGTTCTAGCTGTTTTCATTCAGGTGCACAATTTTATGTGATTTGTCTTAATGAAAGACATAATAATAAACTATAAAAAGGATAGGTAACATTTTAACTAAAGCAAATACAAGATAGAACAAATGGACTTTTGATGAAAATGTCTTTATAAAGTTATTGACAACAAATCATCCTCATCAAGTGCCGTGCCGAATGGCGTTGGTGATCATATTTATCATTGTACATCGATTTCTCATATATATCATCATCTCTGTTGGTGTCGTCAAACGAAACCATTTTGTCAAACTGTACAATATCTTTTCTCTGGGTCTTCCCTTTGATCTTTTCCCTTCTATCTTTCCTGTTGTCAATACATTCTCAATGCCTCCTCTTCTCATTATATGCCCAATACATGTTGACTGTCTTTTTCTTATATTGTCAACAATGCATCTTTTCACATCCATCCTTCTAAGACATTCTTCATTAGTAATATTTTCTGTCCAAGGAATACATAATATTCTTCGAATAACCATATTTCCACTGCCTCCAATGATGTTTGTGATGTCTTATTTATTGTCCATGCTTCCCTTCTATATCGTAGCACTGGTTCAATGTAGCATTTGAGGACACGTTTTCTAGCATCCATCGATATGGGCTTGTTGCATAGGATATTTTTTCTTTTTTTATGGAATGCTGCTTTTTTGTTTGTCATATTCTGCTTAAAATTTCGGTCTTGCATTTACCATCTGAAGTAATTGATGTTCCTAAATATTTTAAACTATTCACCTGCTTTAAGTTTTTCTCATTTAATAATATTTTACTATTTAGTAGGGTACTATTTCCTGATATTATCATCGTTTCTGTCTTTTTTATGTTTAAAATAAGACCATTTTGTTCACTTTCTATCACCGTCCCGTTTAACAGATCTTGGAGATGTTCTTGGCTTTCTGCTATCAACACAGTATCATCTGCATATCGTAGATTATTGATAATGTGTCCTCCTATTTTAATGCCTGGCATATTCTTAATTGATCTCAAGATATTCTTGCTGTAAAGAGAAAATAAATCTGGTGACAATACACATCCATGGTGTACACCTTGTTTTATTTGTGTATACTTCCCAGTTATATTATTCACTTTCATGGCTTCTTCTTGTTGCCAGTATATATTGCGCACAATTCTAAGATCTTTACTGTCCATATTAATATCTTCTAGCATTTTGATAATCTGGTCGTGTTTTATTTTGTTGAATACTTTGGTGTATTAGCTTTGGCAAGCTAACAAAAATGGAAACAAGAGTACTGTAAAGAATAAAAACTACGTAAGTATGTATAAATATCCAAAATATCGGAGGGGCTACATATACTTGATAGTTAAGTATTTCTAGTAACCTTTTACCTTATTTAGTATTTACACAAGTATGTAAAGCTTCATTGAAAGAAATATAACATAACTTTCCGTATTTGTATTGTTTTTCCATTTTATTATACCCCTATCTCCATTTCTGTTATTTAGAATTAACTATATAATTCCGTTTAGTCTCATGCTTATATTTATAATCCGTGATTGTTTGTTCCCCCCCCCCCCTCCCATCTTGATAAGGACCTTTTAGTTTAAACTTGTATTTGTTCAATGTTGTAATTGTGTAACTTAAATATATTATTCAACCCTTACACACACGAACGCGCGCGCGCGCACACACACGCATGCACGCACACACTTGTCTATCGTCTTTCCCCAGGTTAATGATTGTTGATCGCATTCACACTTGCCATTAAGCGTAGGGGTGGGAGCTTAAGCTGTTATTCCAAGGCCAGATGTGTCGCCGAGGTTGCATTTAATCCATGTTTGTTCAAGGCTATCTTGATGTTTTCTATCCACCGTTTTCTTGCCTACCTTTGGCCTTACGCCCCGATATTCTTGTGTTATATGCTCTTATTGGTATTTGGTTTGGCTTCATTCTCATAAGGAGACGGAACCATTTTACTTACTGTCTCTCATTATGTTCGATACATGATATTATACCAACTCTTTTCCTAGTTTCTTCATTTCTTATTTATCTAGTTTGGTAACCATTGCACTTTTCTTAGACACCACTTCATTTCACGTATGATGATATTTCGTTGTTGCGAAGCTGTTAAAGACCATGTTTGCCATTGGTAGCACAGTGTTGGTATAAAAGTTGTAGATATTATTGGTTTTTTTTAATTTCCATCTTGATCTTTGGATGAAGAAGTAATGATGAAAGTTGGTAAGTCACTGTGTTTGCTTTCTGGCACCTTGTTTATATTTCTGTCTAGTCTTCCATCTTGGGAAAATTTCTGCCTAGATATTTAAATTCTTTGGCTTGTTTCACTTTGGTGTTATCTATTGTTATATCCATTGGTGTTGAAGATTTGCTAATTTTCATAACTTGTTTTTTGTACATTAATTTTCATGTTGTACTTCTGACATGCTAACAGCAATGCATTATGTGCTTTTGCAAAGTTTCCTCATCTTTGTATATTAAATTTTGATCATCGGCACATAATAGTTCATTGATTTCATTATTAAGTTCCTCATCAGGTTTATGTGCAATGTTTTCCTCTTTGTCGATTGAGCTTCTTTTATTATTCTGTCCATGTATATTTTGAAAAGTAGGGGTAAAAGTACGCATCCTTGTCTTACTCCAGATCTAGTTTCAAAAGGTTCAGTCTTTTGTTCTTACTGAGCTTTGACATTTTTGATATATCACATTTATATTATCTCTAACAGTTGTCCTCTGATGTTATAAATTTCTAAGGTTTCCTTTAGAATGTTTCTATCTACTCTGTCGAATGCCTTTTCCTGGTCTACAAATACTGTATATATATATAATATATATATATATATATATATATATATATATATATATATATAATATATATATATATATATATTATATAATAATATATATATATATATATATATATATATATATATAATATATATATATATTATATACTGTTCACTTACCATATGGTGCACAGTGTTACTGTAACCTCCTATTTATTTAATTAGTGTACGACCTGCAAAAACAACTACCAGTCTCTTGTGTTGAAGTGGCTCGAATGTAGATCAAATAAGAAAAGCACCGTGACCTTCGATGTATGTCGTCGAGTGCGGCTGAGAGATGTTTCATGTGGAGTTGTTTATCCCATTATGAAGACTGCCAGAAGAACTGCCCACTGTATGACACAACAAGAAGAAAAATATGGCTATCTAAAACAGCTCTGACGGAGAAGATCTACAGTCCGGTCTCGGGGCAGTTGACCACAATGCAATTAAATGATAAAATCCATTTCATCGACCGACTTTAAATGGAGAACGAGAAAGAAGAATCTCATACCCTGCGACTTTCATGATTATTTAAGACCTGAAATTCGCTGATTAAATAATTCTACCCTTGAAATCGTTGGTATCATGATTTCCTGAGCAGCGACCTTCGTTATTTCTGATGGTCAAATTACCACAATGGACTCGAGTCTGCTATTGAAAGAAATGTATCTCACCATAAGATGCATAAATATAAGACTGATAGTGCATACCCTGTAAGTCATTGAGAGTTCTAATAAATGGAGTATTATGCAAAAAGCAAGTCCGTGTTCCACAGAACAAGATGGGAGCAAATATGTTTTAAATATTGTTATCTCCAGTGTATGCAACAAGACACGACTAAAGAGGGCTGGTGTAGTAGTGACGTTGAAAATTTAAGCCAGCAGGTTTTGTACGTACTATGCTGAACGACGCAAATAGTAAAAATATCTGATGTTTAAACACAGCGCGTTTGGTTTAAGTAACTCATAGGATAAGTCGTTAGGTGGTATTGCTAAATCAAAACTTGGGTGAAGACATAAATATTGGGGGTTGTGTTAAATATTTTTGCAAAAACAGATTGTCTCTATGGGGTTGTTAATAAATGTTGAAGTAATACATGTACACGTATTTACTATAAACCAGTTTGGTAATAACGGTTTGATCTACGTTTGTTATCTAAGAAGATATTAGTAATGACGTATATGTATACCTTTCTTATTGACTATTTTGCTCTTAAAGAGGAACTCGTTCATGGTATGTGCAGGACATCCCCATATGGCGTTGCTATGAAAATGGGGTGGAGCTTAACGTCTCTTTAATTAGGGTTGGTAATATTTTACGGAAAACTGCTTAAAAAAATGTGGGTTGGTGAGGGTTCCGACTACTATTTGTACTTGCTCTCTGGCACTAAAAGTCATACCCTTATCTCCTATAGGATGGAAGGGGGGGGGGTCCTTGAATATCCAACCCTTTGTATCTACGGACTTGACAACATATCTTAGCATTTGTAAGAATGTTTATGTCTATCAGTGAAGAATGCACAATAATGTCCGTGAACTGTCGAGGTACTCGTAGTAATGAGTGTTATGAGAGATATAAATGTTAAACAATTGCTAATATCATAATCGAGGCTGGATGAGCGTTTGAGCGATGCGACTACGATCCGTTGTGTACGTATGGCCATTGCGTGAAGGTGAGATACGGCAGGAGCATCTTATCGTAACCGCGCGTGCTGCAGATGGCGGTCTACGGCTTAGACGGTGTGCTGTATTGATCTTCATTATATTTCTCGTTGCTGCGGACGGGCAACGGGTGACGAACGAAGAGCCGAGTGTTTGCACATAAATCCCTTTGGACCTAAGTCTTTCAAAATTTCCAGTCTTTGTAGTTGCTGACTGAACGGAATTTAAGCTCCTTGATTCTTGCTTTTTGTGCTTGTGTTTGAAGTTATGTTTTTTATTTTACAGTTTAAGTAGTAATAGTAGAACGCCCCGTAACAGACCAGTTCTGAATAAAAATATTCGTTACAATCTGTTTTAATTAGTACATATTTTACTTAATTTAGTGCCGCAACCCGAACTAAAAGTTCAATACGAAGAGGTCGACAGTTCACGTTGTATTGGTAATAAGTGGATCCTTATAGTTCACCAAAAGTTGAAATATAAAAATATATACAGGATATTCTTGTAATATATGTTTGATGTACGAGTGTACGAATACTATATATATATATATATATATACTATATATATATATATATATATATATAGAGAGAGAGAGAGAGAGAGAGAAGTAAAGGTAATTCATGTGAATTGTTTATCTATTATCTATATCCTCGGCTTACTCAATCCTTGAAATGCCAATGCTGTCTGCGAAATGGATGTGTCGTTATTGATCTTTGTTTGGTCTTAGAATGGCGGCATTTCGTGTGCGGAATCAACTCTCTGGACCTCATCACTTGAATCAACTTATGTGAATACATAATTCAAAGTCGGTCTTCCAGACATTGTGTATCAGGATGAAATATTAGCAGCATTTCATGAGTCCAAGTTGAATCTGTTTGTGTAGTACATTCAGTTGTACTGTGTCTCGGGGATTATCTGTTACTATACTTCGCGAAAGTTTACCATGGTTATTATGCGTTATTAAATAATACATCAATTATAGTCTACATGAAGCACAGTAATTAAGATCGCTAAGTGTTGACAGAGATATGTGTTAACAAGATGTCTGCCTGTTTTCAAAACGTAAACAGCACAGTGTATAGTATAATATATACATCATATTTTCTAGTGACAGATGGCATGGTTCGAATGTGTAGGTTGTGCACATTGTATTTGCTAGAAACAATTATCCCCGTGTGTAAGTGTGTTAGCAACGACGCGTATGAACAATTTTTCATATGATTTATTCAGTTGTACGTGAACTCAATATGATAATACAGTTAATTTGTGTGTTCGCGCTTGCTCTGTGTTAATGATTTCTGGCAGTGGGGATAAGTGCAGTGTATCTATTGATTTGTCCCCTCATCGTATCTGTTATTTTTTGTACTGAAAGATATAATAGCTTTAATTAATTCCATTAATTGCCTTTCTCTTCAGCTGCGAAAATATTACACCCGATATCTTGAACAGTTATGTTATTGCATATACATCAGTTATGTGATTTCTGCTTGCACTCCAAAGCAAGTGAATGTACTGAGAAACACAATTTATTTCAACAAGTTTACATGCGTGTAATCAAGTAAGTTCAGAAAAGACAACGAAAGAAAACAACATTACTCTACGTGGGAGGTTTAATCTTGTCTATCATCCATGATGATGAAGATGATAGTTAAAGGGGGTCTGCACCCGATCCCTGGACTTCAACGCATTCGACACGATCACATCCCGTCTTTGAGTGGAGTTTTTCTAACAAAGGTGATATTTCTGGGTTATTTTTTTAATTTACGAAATAAATTATGTGTGCCTGGTTACTAGTGTTGTGTGCACGTACTGGTACGCGTTTCTAAAAATAATTTGCATTGTTAGTTTTGAGTATAGGGTAATGGCTGCAATTATCCATTATTTTGTTTCAATTGTATTTGACGCACTTATCTATTGTTGCCAATATCCAACTCGAAGATTTATTACACAGTGTGTACATATGCAAGTTCTGGGCTTAAATCATGGATAAATTACGTCAACAATTCTCAATTGTTGAAGTAAGCCCTCCCCCTCTTGTCCTACCCATTTTCAAGATTCAAGGTCACCACCCACCCATTGCTTAATTGGTCATGTGACGTAGTCCTTCCAGAACGTTGTCTTACCAATGAACAATCTGAACCTCTCTTTGTCTTGGGCGATGTGGCTTGAATTTTCTAGCGATGTATTCATGTAATCTTTAATATCGTCAGTCCATCGTCTTCTTGATCTGCCATTTCTCTCTTCCAGGTACTCTTGCCTCCATTATTTGTCTTTCTAAACAGTTGTGTCTCTTTATATGACCAAACAGGCGTAGTTTTCTTTTTGTTATTGTGTTTAGTAACCAACACTCAGGAATCTTCAATGTGTTTATAATATCTGAGTTTCTGATTTTTATCCTTCCATGATATTCTAAGTATCTTCCTGTAGCATTTCAGCTCGAAGGCGTTGATCTTCTTTGTCGCTGTTTTACGCAGGGTCCATGTTTCACAGCCATATGTTGCAACCGGAAAAATAAAAGTTCGTAACATTAGCACTTTCGTTTCTATTTTGTTGTTTTTCCATATTTTTTCAACCGTGTTATTTTACAATATGAGTTTGCCAATCTCTTCATTATTTATGCCATGCAGTCTTCTTCACCGTTTGCTCCTAAATATTCAAATTTATCCACACATTCTATCTCGGTATTGTCTATTCTGATTTTTTGGTTGTTGTGTAGTTATATCTGTTGACATGATTTTTGTTTTTTTGCGTGTTTAAATACAAGTTTTGTGCTTCGCTATATTATGTCCAAAAAATTCCCCCCTTTAACATATTTTTAGCAAGTAAAATAAGTTTTATATCAGAATTTTAGGAACAATTTTCAAATTACAAATAATATAATGAATTAGTGTATGGTTGGTTAGTTGATTGATATCCCCCAGCAGTGTATGATGATGTTCGTCCGTCGTGATCGACGATGACCAAAAACTCAACCATAATAATAATAATAACAATAAATAATAAAATAATAAAGTTAATAGTGCGTTTTTAAATGACTAGCAAGTCCAATGCGCGCACAAAATGTTCTTTTACAGAATTGACAACAATAGAAGGTATCTGTGTGAGGTTGAGATGTTTTTTCTTTTCTACGTGTCCGCTTCTGTCTTGCAGTTTCTTGTCTGAATTCTTCTGCCGCTAGTGCTCCCGTTCTAATGCTGTAACGCCATGCTGTTCTATCCTGAGCGAGGCTCTCCCAAGCGCCTACGTCAATGTTAGATGTTTCAAGGATGACTTGAGCGTGTCTTTGAAACGCTTTTTCTGTCCACCAGCTTTTCGAAATCCTGCCTGAGTTCTCCATAATATATTTGTTATGGCAAACGCGAGTTCTCCATACGCACAAGATGGCCTGCCCAGCGTGCCTGCGCTTCATAAGTATTGTGTGGATGCTTATTGAGGTTGATTTTTCCAAGACCTCGTAGTCTGGTACTTTGTCCCACCAATGGATGTTTAGTAATTTACGTAGGCAGGTAAGATGGAAATGATTTAACTTTCTTGCATGTCTAGCATACACTGTCCACGTTTCGCAGGCGTATAGTAAGGTTGGTATAACAGCAGCATGATATACTTGTAGTTTGGTGGTTGTTCTTATACCTCTTCTGTCCCATACATTTTTGCGTAATCTGCCAAATACAGCACTAGCTTTTGCCAGTCTATTGTTAATTTCCACATCAATGTTGACATCGCGAGAGAGAGAGTGCTTCCAAGGTAAGTAAAATTGTCGACTACCTGCAGTTTTTCCTGATTGACTATGATGGAAGTAGCAGTATGTTGGCTATTTGATGTTGCTTGGTGCATGACTTCTGTTTTTTTTTGGTGTTAATAGTGAGACCAAATTTGTTGCAGGCCTTTGAGAAGCGGTCTATGGTGCTCTGCATGTTTACGACAGAGTCAGCATACAATGCGCAGTCGTCAGCATAAAGTAATCTCTAACAGTACTAGATTTAGTTTTCGTGTTTGCTTTTAGACGACGTAAATTGAAAAGACCACCATCCGTTCTGTAATTGATCATTATGCCTGCTGTTTCATTACTATGGTGTGTTTCCGTTAACATGGCTGTAAATAACAGGCTGAAAAGAGTAGGGGCCAGCACACATCCCTGCTTTACACCATTTGTGACAGGGAATGCAGGAGATACTCCTCCGTCGCAGATAACACTAGCCATCATACCGTCATGAAATTGTCGTATCACAGTGACAAGTTTTGGGGGGCATCCGAACTTTGTAAGCACCTTCCAGCAGTGTATACGTCAATATCTTAACCCCCCTCCATTTTTAACAACTGTAAAACAGTTCAGACCCCCCCCCCTTCCGTCAACAACTATAAAACTTTTTCAGACTTCCCGCCGTCAACAATTGTCAAACATTTTTAGACCTCCCTCTCTCCCTCTCCAATTGTTGACGTTATTAATGGACAGCTCAGAGCCCCTACGTACGTTATAAAACCACGGGGACAGATCAACCTTTCAGTTCGAAGAGGTAATTAAAGAACCTCTGGAATCTCAATAGTGGCGAAATCTTTCTGTATACTTTTTAAGACCATGTTTCTCGTAAGTCCGTATCAAGATTAGTCCTGCGTGCATACCCTTAATAGATCATTTTCGCTGATAAGACTTTTCCAGTTTTTTTTCATTGGCTGGCGACATAAAGTATCTGTGACCAATACGTAATGTGACCAAAGTGTCAGCGTCAAGATAAATGACGCTGTTTGGGTCATCGTTCATGAATATATATGTTTAAGTCCGAGTTTTCTCAATGATGACACCAACTTACAAAAACGAGCACGTAGTATGCTGCACAATAACGTATATCACCATTACTGTTATATAACTACTATCTTATTAGTTGTAGTCTAGGAAACAGTTAAGCAGCGTTCTTGTGTTGCCGGGGATCCGAAACGGGAGCAAAGAATAATGACAGTGTTTCTTGCCATGCATGTCATAAAATGCGACTAAGGGGTTTTTGGGGATGGAGTTGGCTATCTCATCCTATAGCGGGTCAAGTGACCCAGAAGCCATGCTGAATTCTCATGTGTCAGTCGAAAAGCATGTATATTGCAACTAAGAAGTAAACCATGACGCAAAGCATTCCGTGCTTCCGACTACACCCTGCTAATATGCACCCATGCAACAGAAAACTTTAGTAGATGTCATGCCTTTATATTGAGGTTATCTTCTTATAGAAGCTTCATGGCACGTCATCTATACAATTCCGTAGTCTTAACCTTCGATAACAGTTACCATGTTGTTCCGACAGACCGACGCTGTGCTTGAACTAGTTACGGGCACGGCATGGGTGGGAGGAACAACAAAGAAACCTGTATAAGGACCAGAGTTGTGCCCTGATGTCGATGTCTGTTTCGGCAGCATTAGACTCGAAACACCATCGAGTCGGATTGCTGCTGGAACAGAGGGGCGTAGCACTTATGGGAATGCTCCACGTGCTGTGAGGCCAATGTGTAATCAAGAATCAAGAATATGCAGGAGTTTGAGAACGAAGAAGAAGAAAATAATTGTGAAAAATTAGCAAGAGGTGTTCATATATTAACATTTCAACACCAGTTTCTTCCTAAAATAAAAATATTTGGACTAGATCAAATGATTGGAAATGCCACAATCTTCTTTATACCACTGTTAAAACGTCATAAATGTCATCATATAGTAGATAATGCCTTGAACATTTTTAATGAATCATGATTTATCTGAAAGAATCCTTCTCAGTTGGAGATATATACTGTATATATGTTACTTTATACTTTATACTTATACATACGTATAACGGCAAGTGTAGACCAGTAGTGTCACAACAGACACATAACAATAGACTGAGAAACTTGAACTACACTGAAAAACAGCGGTCAATGAAGAGAAGAAAATGAAAATTGCAGTAGTGTGACCGATATCTTTATGTACTGCTAAAAATATATCTTCCAGGCATATCCAAGCCAAGATGAAGAAAACCAATGAGATATTTTAAAAAATGAGTTAACACAGAAAAGATGACACTCCTAAGTTTTGACACTGATAAACAGTATGTACTTGCCACTGGTCCGGTGGTTAAGGTTTTGGTGGCTTCTGTTCCTCGTGAGATTTTTCAGATATTGTTTGTTCACGAGATACATCGCGGAGCTCAGAATAGCAACATTGGAACTTGGCATGTATATCGTAAGAGGAGACTAAGGAGGATCTGGGTATGACATTGACTTTTTATTCCATAAGTCAAGGTGACCCCAGATAAAATTTCTGAAGTCCGATGGGTCAGGCCAAAAGATGCACATATTACAACCAAACTGTAACCAGGACATAATACAACCCCTCCTCCCCCTTGGATTACATGTTGTTAAACAGCAGGAATTTGAAACCTAAATAAATCTCAAAAATACTGTTTCAGGAGAGAATATAGCATTTGTGCGTTGAAGGAACATTGTTTTAGAGCTATGAAGTAAATATGACAATGGTGATGATGAAGTTGTCACTATTATTCCTACATGATAGAACCCTTAGCAAAAGGTTGTCACTAATATTTCTACATGATAGAACCCTTAGACAGCAAGAGGTTCTCACTATTTTCCATATACGATAGTTCTATAGACTACCAAGTTGTCACTGTTATCACAATACGAATGATTGTATAGACAGTACGAGGTTGTCACTATAATCACAATACGAATGATTGTATAGACAGTACGAGGTTGTCACTATTATCACAATACGAATGACTGTATAGACAGTACGAGGTTGTCACTATTATCACAATACGAATGATTGTATAGACAGTACGAGGTTGTCACTATTATCACAATACGAATGATTGTATAGACAGTACGAGGTTGTCACTATTATCACAATACGAATGATTGTATAGACAGTACGAGGTTGTCACTATTATCACAATACGAATGATTGTATAGACAGTACGAGGTTTGTCATTATTATCACAATACGAATGATTGTATAGACAGTACGAGGTTTGTCATTATTATCACTATACGATATATCCATTATACTGCAAATAGGTTGTCACTATTACCTATATATGATAGATTATAGCATCATCAAGTACAGCCTCCGTAACGAAGGTTGACTGCAACATGCCTCCAACGTACCGCGTCTCTTGTTTTGGTGGTGCGCTATGCTAGACTAACAAATCCATCTTGAGATGCTACTCTCCCACTTATATCTCTGCCTACCTCTTGCTCTCCTCCCTTCGACTTTGCCCTCAAGTAAGGTCTTCAATAAGATGTCATGTTTTTACCTCTTTTTTTTTTTGTAACCTCTTTTCTTTTTATATGATGTTCTCTTTATTCTCCTACATATCCACCTCTCAAAGGCATCAATTCTGTCTTATAATTGTTTGTTTATTGTCCATTTTTCTGAGCCATACATTAATATATATATAATAGATGTAGCATTTTATAATTCTCATTTTTAGCTTGTTTGTAATTTGATTAGATGTTAATATTTCCACATGTTATTGAAAGTACCTTGTCATTCCTATTCTCCTTATAACTTCTGTTTCAAATCTGCCATAATTTGTGATAATGTGAGTAGTTTATCAGGGCTGAATGGAGCCCCCCTGGACGTAACAAACGAAACAATTGTATAGCTCAAAGAAGAAAGTATTGTTGCGTAACGTAGTAGTTTATCAGGCTGAATGGTGCCCTGTTAAGCAACAATTCTTTCTTCTTTGAGCTATACAATTGTTGCGTTTGTTGCGTCCAGGGGGTCTCCGTTCAGCCCTGATAAACTACCAATGTGTCCAAGATATTGATAAGGTATTGTAGTCTCTCTCCGTGTATTTTTATGTTTAGCACCTGTTCTTATGTGACTTTGATGATTATCATGGTTTTTATTGTTTTTTGGATGTTTATGTCCAGTTCATATTGTTTACTTGATTTATCGACTTGATCTATTAGTTTTTGTCAGTTTCTGTTCAGTTTCTGCTAAAAGAACAGTGTAATCTGCATATCTCAGGTTGTTTATTATTGATTGGCCCACTGATCTTGAGTCCTGGAATTCCTTCTATATGTTTCTAAAGATTTTCTCTGTATAGATATTAAATAGGCTGGGTGATAAAATATATTCTATAGACAGTACGAAATTGTCACTATTATTCATTCCTAATCGATATACACGTACAAAGTAAGAGATTGTCACTATTATTCCCATTTCTATATCCAATCCCAATGCAAATACCAATAAGAGCATATAACAAAAGAATTTCAGGCATACAGCCAAAGGTAGACCAAGAAAACGGTGGATAGAAAGCATTAAGATAACCATGAAGAAACATCTGAAGTTTCCACTTCAATACTTAACGGCAAGTGTGGAAACTACCACCATCATTCACTTGG